>CAUYTI010057671.1:0-25876 GCA_963575145.1 Galago senegalensis
CTTCTTTTTCTATGTTTTGGAAAAGGTTAAGTAACATTGGTATTAGTTCCTCTTTATAGGTTTGGTAGAATTCTGATGTGAAGCCACCTAGTCCTGGGCTTTTGTTTTGAGGGAGATTTCTTATAGTTAATGCTATTTCAGAATTTGATATAGGCTTGTTTAACATTTCCACTTCTTTCTGACTAAGTCTAGGAAGGTGGTGTGTTTCCAAGTATTGGTCTATTTTCTTCAGATTTTCATACTTCTGAGAATAGAGTTTTTTGTAATATTCATTAAGTATTTTTTGAATTTCTGAGCAATGTGTTGTTATTTGGCTTTTATCATTTCTGATTGATGAAATTAGGGATTTTTATTTTTGGTTAGGTTAGCAAAAGGCTTATCTATTTTATTACCTTTTCAAAAAACCAACTTTTTGATTTATTGATCTGTTATATATATTTTTGTTTTCAATTTCATATAATTCTGCTCTAATTTTTGTTATTTCTTTTTTTCTGCTGGGTTTGGGATTGGAATGTTATTCCTTTTCCAGTTCCTTGAGATTTCCCATTAAGTTGTTGACTTCCTCTCATTCTTTTGAGGAAGGCTTATAGTGCTATAAATTTCCCTCTTAGGACTGCCTTTGCAGTATCCCAGAGGATCTGGTAATTTGTCTTCATTATCATTTTGTTCCAAAAATTTCTTAATTTCCTTCTTAATGTCATCTGTGACCCAGCTATCATTCATCATGAGGTTATTTAGTTTCCATGTTTTTGTATGAGTATGCAGATTCCTGTTGTTACCGAGTTCAACTTTTATTCCCTCATGGTCTGAGAAGATGCAAGGAATAATTTCTAGTCTTTTAAATTTGCTGAGATTAGACCAGTGACCTAAGATATGATCAATTTTGGAGTATGTTCCATGGGCTGATGAGAAGAATTTGTATTCAGATATCTTAGGATGAAATGTTCTGTAGATGTTTGTTAAATCCAATTGTTGAAGGGTTAAGTTTAAGCCTAAAATTTCTTTGCTTAGTTTCTTATTGGAGGATCTATCCAACACTGCCAAAGGGGTGTTAAAATCTCTGACTATTATGGTGCTGGAGGAAATCAAGTTGCTTGTCTTTTAGAGTCTCTCTTATAAATTGAGGCACATTTTGGTTTGGTGCATAAATGTTAATAATTGAAATCTCATCATGTTGAGGGATTCCCTTAACAAATATGAAGTGACCATACTTATTTTTCCTTACTTTTGTTGGTTTAAAGCATATTGTGTATGTGAATAAAATGTAGCACCTGCTTTTTTCTGATTTCCATTTGCCTGAATTATAGATGGCCATCCCTTCACCCTGAAAGTATATTTATCTTTTAAGGTAAGATGAGATTCTCGTATACAGTAGATATCTGGCCTGAGTTTTTGTATCCAGTCAGCCAACCTCTGCCTCCTTAGAGGACAATTTAAGCCATTCACATTAATTGAGTGTATTGATAAGCCTGGTAGTATTTTGGGTATAGAGTTTTTCAAAGGTCCAATGGACATTTTTAATCCTTTTGCCACTGTGGAAGTTAGAGTTTGATCAAAAGTTTCTGAGTGAATTTACTTTGGTAGTAGAGCATTGTGCTAGTCATTGTGGAAGATGGGTCTGAGAATATCCTGGAGAGCTGGTTTAGTTATGGCAAATTTCTTCAACATGTGAGTGTCATTAAAGTTTTTAATTTCTCTATCATAAATGAAAGAAACTCATTTTAGCTGGATACAGGATCCAGGGTTGAAAGTTATTTTGTTTTAGGTGGTTAAATGTTGATGACTATCCTCTTCTAGCTTGTAAAGTTTCAGCAGAGAGATTTGCAGTTATTCTAATATTCTTCCCCTTTAGGTTATGGTTTTCTTATGTCTGGCTGCTTGCAGAATTTTCTCTTTCATATTAACTTTGGCAAAGTTAATTATAATGTGTCTAGGAGATGTTTTATTTGGATTGAGTCATGCTGGGGTTCTGAAACTGTCTGCTATCTGGATTTCAGAATCTCTTGCCATGTTTGGAAAGTTCTTCTCTATTATCTCTTGGAGTAGAGCATCTGGGCATTTTGAAGCAACCTCTTCTCCTTCAGGGATCCCTATGAGGTGAATATTTGCTCTTTTGGAATGGTCCCACAATTCTCTTAGGGAATGGTCTATTTTTGCTCTCTACTTCTCCTCCTCTTTGAGCATTTGGGAGCATTCTAAAACTTTGTCTTCAATGTCAGAGATCCTTTCTTCTGCCTACTCCATTGTGTTACTGAGGGATTCTATTATATTTCTCAGATCTTTGGGGGCGACAAGTACTTGCCTCAATGTGTCAAAATCTTTAGTGGTTTTTTCTTTGAATTCATTGATTATTGAGATAACTTTTGAATTGCTCCTTGAAATTCTAATTCTATCTTTACCTTCATTCTGTTGATCTTATTTGCCATGCAAATGCTGAACTCGATTTCTGACATCTCTGCCAGAATGGGATCATCTGGTGTGATGATTATTTGTCTTGCCAGTTATTTTGTCTTGCCAAAGTTATTTTGTTTTAGGTGGTTAAATGTTGATGACTATCCTCTTCTAGCTTGTAAAGTTTCAGCAGAGAGATCTGCAGTTATTCTAATATTCTCCCCCTTTAGGTTATGGTTTTCTTATATCCAACTTGTTTTTCTGCTGATTCCACCCCAGGATTATTTTTCACCATTTGGCTAGATGGGCAGGTAAAGTGAAATTGGACTGGAGGCTCCTGGAGTTGTGGTTAACCAGCTTTTTGCCAAGTATCTGGGACTGGTGACTGTAGTTTTTTCCCCCTACAGCTTTGCAAAGGACCCAAACAGTATTACAGTATGAGGTTCTGGTGACCTGCTTGTTGTGGTGGTTTAGGTGGCTCTGTTTTGTATTCAGCTGGTCTTTGTTTGATCCTAGTGGATCAGTGACTCTGGGTTGAAGTCTCAGCTGAAATTTGCTTTCTTGGAATCGCAGCTTGCCTCAGCAGAGGTGACGTGCAGTTATCACTGTTCTCTCTCAGCTCAGCTCCCTGTCTTCAGCTTTATTGGGTACTTTCTGGTCATTATCCTTCCCTCTAAATGGGAGCTTCTGTTAAAAGCTGGCTCCACTTGGCCATCTTGCCCCTCCTCCTGATTCCCACTTTTCCAACACCATTTTCTGTTATTACCCATTCATGTTTGTCTGTGAATTTACACTGAGAGCAGAGCAGGTCCTGTGCCCAGTGTCTGTGGATGGTGCTGGCTCCCAGCCACCAGGCTATGGTGAGCACCTAGGCCAAGTGCAGGCTGCAGGCCACAGCCTGAAGGTTGTGTGCCATTTCGCAGGGCTACTCTCAGGTAACTGTCTTGAGAAAGCTCCCCAGGTGTTTATGATACTATCTAGGATTAAGAATTACTGATATAGGCTCGGCGCCTATAGCTCAACCGGCTAAGGCGCCAGCCACGTACACCTAAGGTGGCGGGTTCGAATCCCCAGCCCGGACCCGCCAAACAACAATGACAGCTGCAACCAAAAAAAAAAAAATAGCTGGGCGTTGTGGCGGGCACCTGTGGTCCCAGCTACTTGGGAAGCAGAGGCAAGAGACTCGCTTGAGCCCAGGAGTTGGAGGTTGCTGTGAGCTGTAATGCCACAGCACTCTACCCAGGGGGACAGCTTGAGGCTCTGTCTCAAAAAAATAAAAAAAAAAAAAGAATTACTGATATAAAGTGTGATGCTCCCTCTGACTGTAAGCGTTTCAAGTTCTTTGATAGAACTTTCAGTTCTGTGCTTTCAGTTGAGTGTAGTTTCTGGAGTCAGATTGTTTGAGTAAACATTACATTTAAAATGGGGAAAATTATAGTGCCTACCTCATGAAGAAAGTCATAAGGATCATATGAAATTAGGCATTTCAAGTGTTTAGCACAGAATAGTAAAGTTTTAATCAATGTTTTTTTTCTGTATTTCATTCTCTTCTTTTTTTTATATTCCTGTTCCTCTTTCTTTATGTAATTATCCCAGGTAGTAGTAATAATTATTCTCTATAAATAGCAGTGTCCACCAGAACTTTCTATGATATAGAAATGTTCTTCTAAGCTGTCCCATCCAAGAGTGTCCAGTCTTTTGGCTTCTCTGCATCACATTGGAAGAAAAGTTGTCTTGGGCCACATATTAAATATACCTGCAGTAATAAAAGGTGATGAGCAAAACAAAAAAGCTTCCTGCATAATTTGTTTGATACCTGGCACCACAGAATAGCACAAAAGACCTCACATAATCTGCATGTGGCTCACGGACTGGTTTGGACACCCCTGCAGCTGAAACAACTTGACTGTTGAGTATTTGGAATGTGGCTACTGTTCATTGAGTGACTAGATTTTAAATTTCCTTTAATTTTAATTAATTCATATTTATATAGTCACATGTAGCTGATGGCCACATTATGATACAGCACAGCCCAATAGTGTCAAAGTCACAAATTTAGAAGTATACCCTGGACATTCCTCCCTTCCCCTTATTGGCTGGTTACTTCATCAATATAATTATATCTAAACAATTTTGATCTTTTGAACACAGTCCTAAATCAAGGAACTGAACTTGCATCCTTTATTTTTATAACAAGTTTTGGTTGTTTGTTGGCTTTGAAACAATTTTTGTAATCCTTATTAATTTTTGCTCTAGTTCACATTTTTTACTAAATTTAATTTAACAATTAACAAACTATATGCTAGGAAATGTAGTATGTGTCATGGGATATAAAGAGCAATACGAGAGCTAAGCCAACATCATGCCCTCAGAGGTCCTCTATTCTAGGACAAATGCATCATGACACTTTGTAATGGAAATATCCAGGGAATCTAAGTCTCCGCCTTGCGTCTGCTTCCACCTAGCAGGTAAATGAGTCATTTACGTTTTCTCCATTTGTAGGATGATATGGGCAAAAATAAACAAATTTGTGGGCAAAAGAGACTTTATAGTTATCCTAATCCACTGATACTCTGCTTTATTGATGCTGGTAGGAGAAACATGATAGAAAACCTAAGATGCCAAACACTGACTGTGAGTGTAGGATTTTCTGTAGTAGCAGAATGTTTGGTGAGGATTCAGAGACTCCAAGGATATTTGCAGGGGCTGGACATAGAGTGAGATTCTCAAGTCCAGGTGCAGCTTCTAAGACTGGAAAGGAAGCTGAGAGGTAATATTGTTAAGAGCCCTCCCATCAAATCTGCCCAGTTCAATCCACCAATATTAATCAGGCTGCATAATTAATCTGTAGTTGTCTGAAGGACTTTTACAAGGGCATCCGGCCACAGGCATTTAGCTGATCTGAAGACTTGGCACACCACAGTTCCAGAAAAAAAGAGAAGGTGGTCTCTGTGACTATGAGGGAAGTGCTTAAGGGCTTGTTACCTTCCGTAAGCAGAGGTGGCCCTGAATTAAATTACCATGTTTGTGAGGGAACCTAAAAGAAGAATTTTTCTCCCCATAGATAAGTGAGACCTTAAGGGTCTCTTTCTGAGATTCTGAGAGATTTAAGAAATATTGTAGGACAATGAAGGTCTTTACAATGGCACCGAAATCAGCAGAGTTGGCACTGCAATCTGTTTGCACACAGCTCTTCTCCTTACGGGTGAATTTATCACTACGTAACACGTACTCCCCCCAAGGGGACATATTTGAACCAAGGAAATACCACTTGCATATTTTAAAGTATGAATATATTTTTCCTACTCAATGAGAGTTTATGTAAAAAAAAAAAAGGAGAAGAAGAAGTAGACAGAAATATCAGTGTCTATTAATTATGCAGAGCAACTCCAGTTTGCTCCCATTCCCTTAGGACTGCTGCTATCCTCCAGTGAAAAAGGCAGGCTCCTTTACAAAGTTGTATTAATTCTTTCAGGTCTCTAGGGTGCCATCCAGCAAGTTAAAATCTTTTGTACCAGACACTTCTCTCTGCTTTTCACACTAGTGGGAGCCACTGGAATAAAACTGACGACATCAGGGTAACCGTCTGAATTCCCAGAAACCTGTTTTGTCTTCACATTTTCACTGCTATTTTTATCCGTTTGTGAGGCCCAGCACAGTTCTTCAATCATCATGCCTCACACAGCAGGCACCATGCCCTGGCTTTGCAGGCTGCTTGTTAGGGACATTACTGAGATCAGTGTCCAGAAGAAGGCAGGCTCTTATTTACAGTTTAAATTGATGATCATCCATTGGCTGTTTCTCTGAAAGCTTACTTTAAATTACAGCAGATTTCCTTGGGTAGCTCTCTCCTAGTAAAAACTGTAATCTTATCATATGTCAGTCTAAGAAATCATCACTAACTAAAAGCCTTAGGAAGCCTCCTCTTAGGTGTTATCCTAGCTCATTTCTCATTTCTCTGAAGGAACCCTGCACCCGGTCTCTGATTTGTAAGGTTGGCCCAAAGAACGAGGCTGAGTGGGTCCTCATGCCACAGGAGAGACAGGTTAACTATCTGTCCCTGCTTCTCAGAGGGGGCTCAGTTCAGGATAAATCCCAAGGCTTGTTTGTGTATCAGAGTTTTACTGGCCACAAGCATACAGTGTGCTATAAGAAATTAGTATGTAACCTGTGTCTGAAAGGAACAGCTCAGATGCAGAGGGTGATGGAAGAACCAAAACAAATACAGCAAAGGAAAAAAAAAATGTTGAAATCTCCTGCATCCTCACTTTTAAATTCTGAGTTTATTGTTATTTTATCTGAAAAGAATACTTCCATGTACTCTGTGTGTACATCAGTGATACCTTTCAGTCACCTCTAACTAACCCTCCGGTTCTCCCTCCATGAAACGTCGTACAACATCTTCAAGGGTTAAAGAATACATAATCCCAAGTGGAATTCATTAGGGAAGAAAACAAAAACATAGTTTTGTTTTTTTCATTACATTTGGAACAGCAAATTATTTTAGTTGTTCTATTCTGATGCTTTCTGCACACTCTGTTTTCAATGAAGAAGAAATCTAGCCAGTATTTGTTCTTTATGTTTCCTGTGCCCCTTCATCCCTCCGGTCCTTCTCATTTCTGTTATCACCACTTCATTTCTATTGTTCCTACTGAGGGAATCTTCCAAGACTCTCATCCTATAAATAGGACCCTAGCTCCTCAGAACACAGTGATCATTCCTGGGGGACTCGTGGTGAACACCAGCATTGGGCATTGTTTGCATTTTCTACAGATGTTTAGGTTTTAATTACCATACTGTCTGTGACACGTTCTAAATAAGGATTTGATTGTGGACTCCTTATCTCCTTATATTTGGGCACCCTTCATCTCTCTTGTCACTTGGTTGGGTGGTCTGTATACCATATACTTGACTTTTGGGGACGGCAAAGAGGTTAGGTCAATAGCGTCTGCCAGCTTCTCTCAGGAAGAATTGTGTAAACAGCAAACTCAAACTTAGAAGATGTCAGAGACATTCAGAGTCTATTTTTTGTTTGATAGATAGGGAGACTGAGTCCCAGAAGAGTTTTAGTGACTTGCCTGAGGTTATATGGAACTGGTGAATGGCAAACTAAGATCAGCATGCCTTGAAAGTAAACCATCAATTCTCAAGCTATAGCCCTCGGTAGAGTGCTGTGGCATCACAGCTCACAGCAACCTCCAACTCTTGGGCTTAAGTGATTCTCTTGCCTCAGCCTCCCAAGTGACTGGGACTATAAGTGCCTGCCACAACACCCAGCTTTTTTTTTTTTTTTATTATAGTTGTCATTGTTGTTTAGCTGGCTGGGCCCAGTTTGAACCTGCCAGCCTCAGTGTATGTGGCCAGCACCTTAACCAGTGAGCTATGGGTACTGCCCAAGGCAACTTATCTCTCTTATAATAAGATCAAATTGATTGCCGTGATGAGATTGTCTCACTCCCTGGTATCTCCAAGGCATTTGTTTTCTTTTTTCTTTCCCCTAGCAGTTGTCTTTCACTTCTGATTATAGTTGTTTTTGACCATGTCTAATTCCTCCTTTGGAAAACAAGGTCCCAGATGGGGTAAAGTGCCGTGACCAGCTTCATAGTCTCTAAAGACCACATGCCAAGCATAGGGTTGTAGTGTTCAGTAAGTATCCAACAGAGGGCCACGTCCTGGAACCTAACTGGGCTTTTGGACTTGCTGGCTACCACATGAAAAGGAAAGTGCCATGTAAAATCAGCTGTGACTCACTTATTTTTTTCTAATTATAAAATTAATTCTTTCAAGTGAATAAACAAGAACAGTAATGAATTCCTGTAGGTTTTAGTCATTTCTAGGTCATAATGTATAATTTTATCTTTTCTAACCAAGAAGAACGTGATTAATATTTAAAATGCCAGGATTTGGCATAGCACTCACTTGACATTATGTGGGGAGGCCAACGGGAGCTGGTGTATTGTATAATACATCAAAGGGGGTGCACGACATTTCCCTTGGCAGACAGGCAACACTTGCTCATTCCACCCCAGCTCTTTTATCCGTCCCTTTGTACACAAGATCATCCGTTTGCCTCTAATCTTTTAAAAAGAATGTATGTTTCATTCATAAAGAAGTACCAGGCATGAACTCAGAGACATAGTGGAAGTGGCATGCTCCAAACTTCAATAAAAGTGGCTTTTTTAGTGAATAAATGCTTAGTTCCCTACTCTTAACCTAGGGGACGATGACTAAAGGGAAAGATCATCTCCTTTGATCCTTTTTTTGGGTAGAGGTGAGTGTTACACTGTTCTAATCCATCAAACGTTATTCAGTTTCCTTCTCGAACATTAAGAAAATAAAATCCAAAAGCAGGCCACATCTATGTTTTCTCTGAGTGGTTTTTAACAGGTATCTCCTGGGTTTTAAACAAGTCACAGAATAAATAGTGTAGAATGCTGCCTTTGAAACAGGAACAGAGTGCCAGGAGCAGTGCCCTCTAGACAGCGCCCTGGTCACTCCAAGAAGGCCTTCGGGGAACCTCCTGGGACTCCTGGGCTCTGTGAAACAAGATTGGAAAAATAAAGCACTGATCTCGGCCCCGCCCCTCTCTGTACACTGAACAGCCATTTACTCTGCTATTTTGTATAATCAAAGCACTTATGATGATACTCATAAATAAAGGAATGCTAAGAAAACTATACTCTTCAACTGTAACACAGTATGTTACATTATGTAGTAAGTGCCTAGTTGATTTTTATTGGATAATGTCTGTATCTCTCTAAAACTGATGCTGCAAAAATGTTTTAATTAATAATAAAGAAAAGCAGGTTCACACAGCAAATTGTCATCAGTGAATGGGTTTCAGAGCCTTTTCCCTCCCCTCCCTCTGTCTCCCATATCTCCTGATTTCTCTGGGTCCTCGGAATGGATCAGTTTAACCTGGAGTTTACCCTTTTTCTTCATGCAGCATTAAGTAGGACTAAATACTTTTTTGTTCAAAAGAAGCTTCCTGGATAATTAACAGCATATATCTGTTATTCCTCATTTGTAAGGTGTTAAGTCTGTCATGTTAAATAAGCATCTAATGTGGTAAATAGTAATCCTGAATTATTGAACTAGAAAACTAAGTTATGTCTGTATGTAGATCAAGTTTATAGGTTTTTGGCACTATAATTTGTAATTAGGGACATTTATGTTTTTAAAAAAGAGATGTGGGTAGTTAGCTAACTAGATAAATAGAGTAGATACAGGGGTCCTCAAACTTTTTAAACAGGGGGCCAGTTCACTGTCCCTCAGACTGTTGGAGGGCCGGACTGTGGGCCCCGGGATGAGTCGGCCACTAAGCAGGACAGGCAGCAGCGGGCCGGATAAATGTCCTTGGTGGGCCTCATGTGGCCCGCGGGCTGTAGTTTGAGGACGCCTGGAGTAGAAAGGTGTTATAGAGGCCCACATATCAGTCTTTTCTAATTTTTGATGACGCTTTCTCTATCAAAAAAATAGAACTCTATCTTGTGGTTTTATTCCTTTTTAACCAATGATGTTAATCAAGGGAGCGATAACCTAAATTAGTTTCCAAGTGTTTGGGGTAAGTTGACCTGGAGACTGGCGACGTCACGGTTTTTATATCAGTGAATCACTGACAGGTTATCAGAATATAGAGTGCCTTTGCAGCCAGGCAACCAGAAACTGTCAAATAGGAAAGGAAAACTTTCAGAGGCTGCGTGTTCTGCAAATACACACAATAGGCTATCTGCTTAGTCTTCCTCGAGAAGGGATTATTTTCTTTTTAACTTACTTATCTATCCACTTACTTCTTTATTTTTGCCTTATCATCTGTCCTTATTAGAGCTCATATTCTCTGATGTCTGGCTGGTCTAATGTTAAGCGTCCATCCATTACCCTTTTATGAAGGTCAAATGCATTATTTCTGGTTGGTTCCAAGTTACACTCTGCTGTGGAAAATGGTCAGAGGTCTTTTCAACATTCTGGTCTGTTTGCTTCCAGCACGCTCCCTGTGGTCTCTCAGGGGGTTCCATCATCCGGTGTTTGACATACTGTATCTAGAACATTTGTTTCTAGTGAATAGCCCATGCTTCTTTCAGGATGGATGGAGATGCAAGTCAGGCGCCATAGGAAATTTGCCATATTTACCGGACTGGAGACGTTTCACTCCAATGTAGCAGAACTGCCCCCAGCTTTCTGTTGGTGCTGTTCGGAAAGTAAAGTCAACGTGAATGAATCTTTAATAAAACCACTATTTCTCACCTGCTGAAATTAAAGGAGCACTGCCAGCCTTACAAGCTAAATTGTTTTCATTCAAGTGTTCCTTTTGTTGCCCTGAACTTTCTTTTTACTAAGTCTCCCGTTTTTGGTTTCATCTCCTCTGTTCCTTTAGTCATCCATTCTTTTATTTTATTGGGCCCCTGAACTCCAATATGCACCTCATCTCTTGACCTTTCAAGTCAATTACTTAAGTTTGGCAAAACAAACTTTAACTCACAGATAATACTTACGCATAGATTCTTATAAGTGAAAAGGCCTTCAGTATGGGATAGACAAGGCCATGCATGGCTGGGCGAGAGAGAGAGAACTCTCTTCTTTGGCTGCTTAGGGCTGTGTTTGTTTGGGAGTAGAATACCAACTGTCCATGATTGATAGTGTCTGCTGTCAGGACATTTCCTGTAGTAGAGAAAAGGACAATGTGGCTGCATTCAGAAAAGAAAGAGTGAAATGAAAGCATCTTGAATAGTAACCTCTCCCAGATAAGAGAGGAAGAGTCACAGGAGGAAGGGCTCAGATGTGGAGCCAGCAGAGAAGATGGCAGAGATTACTGCAAATAATTTCAACAGTAATGAGGGAAAGCTAACACAAAAAGCACAATGGAGACCGGGGGTGGCAGAAAAAGAAATAATAAAATCACGCATATGTGCAGCAGTACAAGTTTAAGAATCTCTTGAGAATGAAGAGAGAGGAGAGAGCTAATTTCCCAGGAACTTATTAAGACTTTCAGAGGGAGTACCATTTACCCTTATCTTTCTGTTCTTCCTGAGTGGTTTCAAAGGGGTGAAAGATGTTGATGGCTGTGGCCGAAATTGGTTTTGCCAGGAAGAAAAACACAATTGTGACTCAAGCATGGGGGTGAGACAGGCCTCGATCTGGGCTCCCCAAGTCCTCTGCGTCAAACTCAGACACCGATGTGGCTGCCTACGCATAACGGACCTTTGTCCTTTTAATGTCATCTCTCCTAGCTGCTCCCCCACACCTCTGTGCAGCTCTCTCTTTTGTGTACACTTTGTATTTTCTTCACTTGTCAGGCGGATGGACCTATCTGGGTCACTGTAGAACTACGGTTTGTCATTTGCAGGTGGTCATTGTGAATTTTTGCTCAGTGGAGTCCTTAGTTGTGGTGTGATGGGTTATTATCAACCCTGGAAGCCAATCTGCTTGGCTTTAAATTCTAGCTAAGCCACGTGCTAGTTGTATGCCTCAGACAAGGTTTTACCTGTTGGTTTGTGTGTTGTGAACCTCCCTGCCATAACGATTCCCTTCCCTCTAAACTGAAATATAATGATGCATCGTAGTGTAGTTGTAGGAAGTAAAGAGTCAAAACAAGCAAAGAACAGAGCCTAAGACCCAGCACGCATTCAACAAGTGCAGGTCTCTTTGTTATCATTATCATCTGTTTTAAATTATATGTCCGTGCCTTAAGCTGTCATCTGTCAACTCAGCTAAAAGTTATTAAATGCCTATTTTGTTTCAGATCTTTTTTTAAGAACCAGTAAGTGGAAATATAAGATATCGTCTGGCCCTTAAGGATTGTGCAGTCTGGTAGAGGAGATGAATGTGTGAACAATTTATTACGGCCCCGAACTGATGTATCGTGATAGCTGTGCACACAGAACTCTCTTTGCAGACTCCGGGAAGATCTCAGAGAGAAGTAAATATTTGCCAAAGGACAGGAGGAAAGAAGATGAAAACTGCCTTTAAGTGGATGTGCTGTGAGAAACCAGCGTTCACAAGCACAGAGTGTAGCTTTGAGTGGTTTTCAGATTTAAATGTCTATTTTGTTCCTTAGAAGATGTGAATTCCCATTGATATTTGACTATAATCACTAATTAAATTAAATCCCCTAAAGTCTTCATAACCCATTTGAATTACAATTCTTATATAATAATACAATTTATTTTCCTTTTTTTTTTCTTTAAAGAGAAAGGACCTTCCTTGTTGCCTAGCCTGGAGTTCGTTGGTTTTAGGTATACTTAAGTTTCTTCCCATAATCAAATAGCTCACTACAGCCTTCAGACTCCTGGGCTTAAGTGATCGTCCCACCTTAGCCTTCTGAGTAGCTGAGGATTACACAGGCGTTCTAGGTGTTCAGTTGCTACAAACTTTTTTCTCCCCCTTGCTGATTAAATCAATAAATGGGCAGTTGTGACAGTATTAGTATTGAATTATCAGAACTAAAATTTACTTCATTACAGATTTGATATATTCTGCATTTATTATACCAAGTAACTATTGGTCAGTCAGAACTACTGATGAAATTTTGAGGTTCAATATTGAGAAATCAATTGACACATATTTTATTGAACACCTAACTTGTACCTGGTTCATGGCAAGCACAATGGTGAATTTAAAACAAGCATAAACCGCACGGCCTTTACGTAACTTGCAGTCCTAATGTGGGATGCAATCAAATAATGTAAGGAGGTGGATTGTTTCATTTGTGTCACACAGGTGACAAAACCTCTAAGGGGTTGGAGAGTGCTGTCATCCGGAAAAGTCAGGGAAGAAGCACTAAGTTGGCCACTGAAGCAGATTGGTGTGACATAGGGCCATGACATACACAACAGAAAATTATAATTTAGTCAATCCAACATTCATTGACTGGTAGGCAGCAGAGATGCAAGCATGTGTAAGGCAGAGTCCTGTCTGCAGAGAGCTCACAGGTTGGAGGGAGTCTATGCAGGTAGCAGTGAACATGGGGTTTGCATCGATGCAAATGTTATACCTTCTATTTCTTGAAATCTTAATAATTTCATATTATATATTAGATATTCTACTCTTTTTTTACTCTAAAGCTTATAAAGTGTTTATTTGATAGATTGTTAATCCCAGTTGCTGATTTACATACATACAGTCCCAATAAACTTATTGGACCATGGGGAGGCTGGGTGATAAGGGAAGAGGGTGATATTGGAAAAGGTGGGGATATGAATGAATGCAGGAGGAAATGTGGCAATAAGAGAAGTGTCCAGGCATTCCTAGGGAGTCAAGTGGGCTCTGGTGTTCCAGGTACTTGATTCTTCTCTCCACCACTTTCTAAAAAGGGCCCAGATTCCCTTGAAAGGGAAGAGCTGCCCCTTGACAGTGATGGTGCTTTTCCCATCAACACCCAGATTTCACTGGGATGGGTACAGCTTTTCTTGAGAGTCAAACCCACCCACCTTGACCCAAGGAGTAATAAAAGTGTTTGAATTCCAGATGTTGTGCAGAAAACAAGCCAAATCTATGCTGGGGAAAGAGATGCTGAAACTCAGGAAGGTGCCTCTCCGATGTTAAAAACAGTCTGCTTTCTTTTGTTTTATTTTTTATTTTTTCTAATAGGACTTGTTATACTACAGTATCTATTATGCCACAGGAATTTTTATTATTATTATTAAATCATAGCTGTGTACATTAATGTAGTCATGGGGTACAGTGTGCTGGTTCTATATACAATCTGAAATATTCTCATCAAACTGGTTAACATAGCTTGTATGGCATTTTCGCAGTTATTGTGTTAAGACATCTATAATCTACATTTAGAAAGATTCACATGTACCCTTGTAGGATGAACCAGTGTGTTTGTGTGTGTCCACCACTTAGGCTTTCTCAGTGCACTGTTTAACCAACCAATTTACATATTTTCTCCACTGCCCAATGCTGTCCCGAGTCCTTTGTGCTTCTGTTTGGGAGCATATTACTGACATTTACAAACTCCCACGGAGGACTCAGTCAGTTCCTACCACAGATGCCCATTGTTCCAAGAGGGCTGACCTTCACCCCTAGGCACCAATTAAAATCTATTATTTCTTATGGCTGCAGCGCGGGAGCTTGTTGGAATTCTGGCTCCCCGCCCAGTGTAACTGGTGGGATGCATTCTTCTTAGTCTTCTTCTCCTCCTCATTATTATTCCTCCCCAAACAAGGAAAGAGGGACCTGCAAATAAAAATGTATGCTTCCTCTAAAGGAAGAAAGGGCAGACCACCCGAGCCACCAGGAGTTTTCAATTAAATGACCTTTTGTGTCAGCCTAAATGAATACCTGAAATAAATAAAATAATTAGGAAAAAATTGGGAAATTGCCTGCAGGTTTATCTCCTCCGATTCACTTATCAGCCAGAGCTCACTAATTACTTCCTAATGATGATTTGTTGCTAATTGCAAGGCTATTCCGCCCCAGGCATAGTCGAGTCTACTCTATGGCAAACGGACAGAGAGACCAAAGTTCCAGAGTGTGAGAAATCGCGCACTGAGCTCTCTACCTGTCAAATTATGTGAATAGCCAGCACACTGCTGGGTGAACTTTTATGTGAATAGCCAGCACACTGCTGGGTGAACTTTTAAGTATACTTAAGTTTCTTCCTATAATCAAATTTGGGATCAAGATATTTAGAGCTAGGAGTAGTGTACCTGGGATTGTAGATGTCTGTTGTAGGAAGCTTGGTGTCTCTGACGATGTGGACATGTGTTAAAACGCATGTCCTCCCCTTTGCAGCTCTTTCCAGGCTTCACCTCCATTTCCCCTACTTTCTGTTGTGGTGAGTGCATGATGCTGCTGACTTTTAAATGGAGTTTGAAGTCAGATTCTACCAACCAAGTTATTTCGGGAGAAATGGCCATAAACACAGTGGCCCAGAAACAAGGCTGACTCTACTCAGATTGAGACATGAAGTTCCGATTTGCTAAAAAGTAAATGGGGCTTGAAATTTGCCTTTCCCTGTTTGGTTTAAAATTCTAGATCTAAGCAAGTTAAAGCTTGACGGAAAGCACTGTCCTCTTCTCGTAGAAATAGCCTCTTCCTCTTCTTCCCACGCTATCCCTGCACTGTCAGCCCTACCAGGCAGAGGGAGAAAGTGCAGTTAATTTTTTGATCTGCAGAAAGAAATGAATTTTGCAGTTATATTTCCCTTTCTTTCCCCGCCTCTTTTTTTATTTGAAAATTTGTAGGCTTGTGAAGGTTGTAGTTGTATGATGGTTTAAAATTTCCTGAGAACCATATTTTGCTCATCCCAACTCACAAGCTTTCATGGTATAGACTGGGAATACAGCATGACGAGTGGAAGCCATCTGGCTCCCCGGAGATCCAAGTCAGTATTCCGGCACCCAGTAACCAATGGAAACTGGGTGAGCACATTTGATGAAGCCCAGGAGATTATCAAAGCCAAGCATTTGGCTCCATTTGTTATAAATATAAAGTTTTCCTTTAGTATATTATGTTTCTCCCATCCATACCTAACTCAGGGGAATTATAGAGAAACTCCGAAATAGTGTGTGGCAAAGAGCAGTGTTGAATCGGGTGTTACTTATCGTACAGCCGCTTAATTTGCTGCTTCTTTCATTTTTTTTCTTCTTTCCTTCCCTCCCCCCCCTTAATTTTCCTCCCCCCTTTCTTCCTGCCTCTTTCCAAAGGTCATTTATATAAAAGAATAACAAGACTACCTTATGTGTTTGCAACACAGTATATTTTCAAAATCATCACAGAAATGCCTGTGTATGCATAATCATCTCATTCTTACAAAAAATACTGTGAGGCGATTAGGAGAGATTATAGGATTGCTGTTTTATATCTGTTATCTGGTTATCAACTGACAGTCTTTCCCTAAAAGCGAGGTCTTTGTATTCCCAAACAGTGCTCTGGTTTCCTTCCCTGGGAGGGTTACTTTTTTACAAGTGTTCTGGAGGCTGAGTGCTGATTCCTCTATAGACCTTCAATAAATTTCACATTTTAAATATGAGTTCTATAATCTCAGCTAAAATGCAAAGCACAGAGAAGATGTAAAGGCGAACCATATGTCACTTTTTCAGTCTGCTTGTATAAAATCATTCAGCCTCCTGCTTATCATTGCACGATAACAGCCTTGACAACTTTATAGGATAAGCTTGATGTTTTTGGAAATCTGAAAAGGATTCCATACAGAGGTTCCCCCAAAGTCTCAGTTTAACTTCAGTTTCTAATAGTGGTTCTTGGGAAGAACTCAATAAATACTTGCTAAACAATCAATCAGTTAATCAATGCATAGATGAGCACATTAATAAAAGGAAGTTTGTAGCTTATATTCCTTAATATTTCTAAGGTTAGAACTGTGAACAACAATTAGGACATATTTTCAATGGCAGTAAGATGTGTAAAATGACCCTTATCCTACTCTTCAATTCTATTCTACTATTTCTTCAAATCAGCACTATTTCTTGTTCTGAGTTTGAGCTTTCCTGATTACCTAGTAGACTTCCCCTATTCACTTACAATACACATTCAAGTGCTCTGAGTTGTTTTTCTCCACTGAAGTCAGGGCAGCTCAGAAATGTGCCTATCCTTCATCTGGGACCAGTGGCACGAGGAGGAATACCGCTGGCCAAAGTTTAGTGCAAGGATCTGCCCAGAGGTACATTCCATTGTCTTGAGTGATGCCGTTTGGAGAAGTCACTGCTGAGAAATGGTTCTTACAATGTTGAGTGTACATGCTGGGCAGAACTTGCTCTTTCCCTTGCAGAGATTTTTTTATGGGCTGATGAGATCTTGTGGCTCTATCATTACCTTTAATCTTTAAGATATACCATCATTAAACCATAGGCACTTGCTTTTTTGCAGGTGCTATTCTCTTAAACCCCTAAAAAAGAGATCCCCCCTTTCCAATCAAATTTCCTATGTAGAAGTATATATGAAGAAATACATAAATACATATGCTTAAAAATTGAGCTGGGCATGGTGGCTCACACCTATAATCCTAGCACTTTGGGAGGCTAAGGAAGGAGAATCACTGCAGCCCAGCAGTTGAAGGTTGCAGTGAGCTATGATGATGCCACTATACCCTATCCTGTGCAGAAGAGTGAGACTCTGTCTCGAAAAAAGAAAAAAAAATTGAAAACATAGACCATAATGAATAAACTCCCCTCTTTTTAATTCTTTTCCTATACCAAATATGCAGGAAAATTCTAGCTTGAAGTTGCACATGAACTTTATGTGTACCCTGTATAAAGGAAACTGTTCAAACCATGAAAGGGAGAGAGGGAAAAATACTAGAAAGGGGGTTGTTTATAACTTGACCTAAATTGCAACTAGACATTCCTCTTTGTCTCCTGAGCTAAGTGGTGTTCAAAGTAACACAGACTAACAGTGTTCAAAGATGAACTAGAACAGCAATGGCTCCTGCTTCTCAAATCAGACATGATAATAAACTGTAAAGTGTAAGCTGTATATGTTAAATATACTGAGAATAGTCCTGAGTATTATTGTAGTTGATGCAGGAAGCAAAACAATACCAAATTCTGAAATCATCCTTGGAACCCCTATAAACTCCACTGTGAGAGTGCGGCTCTAAGGCTTCCCAAGGGGCCTGTCCAGATCACATAGCTGCTCACTGTGCAAGGACTTGGCAACACAGGGATTTTCCTGAGCTTCTTGGTTAACACTCACATTCCTCGTGTCGTAACTAAAGAGTACAATCTCCCTAGGGCCACAATTATTTCCCCTGCAGGTGCATGGAAAATAATAGCAAGTAATCAGTGGAATAAACAGGTGTCTTAGCCATTTATAACAGAGAGCCGCTGCTCAAATGTGTTGGTATCTTCCCTTGATAGACGTAAAAATCCTGAAGCAATGTCCTGCTTTCAGGAATTAGTGAGAAGAAGTGTCCAAATTACAACTGAGGTTCTTAAACTTCAGCATATACAAAAATCATCTAGGGAGCTTTTTAAAATGTAGATTTCAAGGGCCTATTTCTCAGAAATTCCGGGTCAGTAGCTCTGAGAATCTGCATTTTAACAAATACCTTTCCATCTCCATGCAATTCTGCTACAAGCAGAACAAGTGCTCCACTTTACTGAACAGAGATGAGCTGTGCCAATGGGAAGGCATTATTTTCCAGTGAAAATCTTGGCTGCATTTTTCTTCATAAAAATAAAATAAATCCGTGACTCAAGGATAAATTATTGAAGTCAAGTATTTGGAACCAGCTGCCCTCTACTGGTGACAGTAGAAGATTTGATTTGAAATTAGACTTTCTCTACATGGGTCCCCTTGACCTAAAAATATTAGGGTTCATTACTTCTCTCCCAGAAAGACAGATTAAAATTTTGTATTTGGCTGCTGGGTGGGGTGAAGGTTAGACAGGATGTAGACGTGTTCAGACATCTTTGGGGTTTGTGGAAATGGGTAGCCCCTGCCTTTGGGAATGAATCAGGAAATCATAGAGGGCAGCTTGCTGTTACCCCTCTGCTCTTCTACCTAGGAGGGAAGGACTGGGGGCTGGAATTAATAATTCTTAGTCACTTTATGGCATGGAATGCATATGAGCCATTGAACTTTTCAGAACCCCAGGAGGCTACTATTGCGGTGCTTTCAAAGACATTTGTTAAACGCAGGAGGGGAGATTCTTGGAATTTTGTTTTTTGAAAGTTCCACTCCATTATTCCAGGGTTCTAACTCCTTGCCTTTGCGCAGCAAGTGGCTCTGTCTTGGTATGAAACACAGGCATCCCACATGCTTATTAGATACAAGCTGCTATTCAAAGAGCCGTGGAGAGAGAAACATGAAAAAGATGCAGATATTTTAAAAAAACAAATTTGGGAATAAATTCTAACATGTTATTATCGGCAAGATGAGTGAAGAGAGGTTAACATTGCTTTGAGTTTGGACTGATGTAATATTAAGGCAGCTTGTACGTGTGAGCTGTTGTCTATCACTGACTTTAAACACTTCCCACTTCCCTAAAGAAAGAAAGATGGTATTAAATGTGGGCATGTTTGTATTCCGTGATTATGATGCCTCCCCTCCCCCACTCTCAAACAGTAGATGAGCCTTAAAGTGAAATAACAAAACACAAAGGAAGGAAAGTACTCTTGTTTGAAAAGAGACAGTCATAAAAACACAGAGAAGGGTTTGCACACTTTAAGAGAGGCTCATATCAGCCTACCAGATTGTAGAGGTTTTGTTTCATAGGAGAAACTATGAAAGATAGAACTAATGGGAGAATAAATGGTCTGGATACGGCCACATGCCCCCTTTCCAGCCCCTCTGGGCTCCCAGCAGCTCAGCTTTCTTCTGTGAAAGCTGCGCTGTCACTCATCTCCACTTTGCATTTTGGCATGATATCTCTCAAGATCCTGCCCTGACAAGTGGAATTGAATGAGGCTTTCAGGAGGGTCCTGGCATGATGAGAGGGTCTTCCTGAGAGACCAGTACAGATCAGGTCATACTGTCTTCTCAAAAGGGTAGACTGGCTGCAGAGTATCTGAGCCAAGAGAAAAGTGAGCGCCTCCATACCTGGCACCTTCTGTCCCTGTGCCACTCCCAAGGTCAAGTTTCATTTCTCATTTCGGATGTCTGAGTACTTGAAGGAGACTTTTAGTCTGGTAATCAGTCTCTTTTTAATTGTATACCAATATAGCCACCATCATCGCAATCACAAAAAAAAAAAAAAGGAAATAGGAAAAGAAAGACGACAGAGATGCCTTGGCTAGAAAAACAAAATCGTGTAAAAACTGGGTCTGAGTCTGATGCCTTGGCTTGAATCCCACATCTTGTTTTCCTTATAACTGGCAGTAAAATGGACAACTGCTTAGAGACTCAGCTTTTCTCTGAACAAGTTCAATATCCTTTTTACTTTCTTTTGCTCTTCTAGTTTAGCTTTCAAGTTTTGTAGGAAAATAAGAAGCACCAGTATGACCTCTGTTGTGTGGCAGGAGGAAGGGACTGAATGAATCAGGAATGTGACAACTTCCACCTGTCTGCCTGTAGACAAGACTGAAGGTTGGTTAAGGGAGTGGCTTTTGGAGGCAGCCAGTCTATACTTACTCCCAGCTTCAGGGACACGGTTAGGGAAGGTACTTCATTCTCTGCTAGGGAAGATAGCATGGATGTGAGATACTGTAAATATTAAACAAAATTACATACACAAAGCACATGGCTAATATCCTTGAGGACTAACAATGAAATATTTAAGAGATTTTATCTGCTATAGGTTTTTCTTTTTCTGAACTCAGAATCTTTGGGGTATTTCATTCAGATGAGCCTTTCAAAGAAAAACTCAAAATGAAATGTGAAAGAGGGGAATGAATTTGTCCAGTCTTTTTCCAAGGAAAATATCCTATACCTGCAGTCTCAGGGAACTTTTGCTACAAGGGGTAGATGGTCTTATTTTAGGCAGCTAAAGACTAGTGGGACCAATTTTGGAGAGAGTGAAGTCCTGAGGTGTTTAGATCATTTATTCGGAGTTGAATAGCAGGTAGTTTTTGAATGCATGGTGTAAGCTTCCAGAAATCTGGAACCAATAGTAAAACCTGAACTCTTTATTTCATTTGGAAAATGGAGGAAGAGGTAATACTTCTGCCTTTCAGAATGATTAAAAGAGCAAAGTGTAGTTGTATATGAGAAGATGTATTGATATTTAAAAAATAAAATTCACACTAGGGCCAGGTGTGGTGGCTAAGGCCTATAATCTCAGCACTTTAGGAGGCCAATGCAGATAGATTGTCTTAGCAAGAGTGAGCCCCTGCCTGTAAAAGAAAAAGAATAGCTAGATGTTGTGCAGTGCCTATAGTCCCAGCTACTTGGGAGAATGAAGCAAGAGAATCGCTTGAGCCCAAGAATCTAAAGTTGCTTTGAGCTATGATGTCAGGACACTTAACCAGGGGTAACAAAGTGAGATTCTGACTTAAACAAAATAAAACACTTAAGCTGGGTGAGATGGCTCTTGCCTACAATGCTAGAACTCTGGGAGGCCAAGGTAGGTGGATTGCTTGAGATCAGAAGTTAGAGACCAGCCTGAGCAAGAGCAAGACCCCATTTTTACTAAAACTAGAAAAGCTAGCCTGGTGTGGTAGGTGCCTCTAGTCTCAGCTACTCCAGAGCCTGGGACAAGAGGATTGCTCAAGCCCAAGAGTTTAAGGTTGCTGTGAGCTCTCATACCATGGCACTCTACCCAGGGTAAGAGAGTAAGACTCTGTCAAAAATAAATACCATAAATAAATAAATAAAGATTCAGATGTAAAAGACTCATTTCATTACAGTTATTTCCAAGACAACATTTTAGGGAAAAATTACATTATAGGGAATGAGGGCATGTTTTCTATGTGGGAGAAGCATATGGATGGGGGAAAACTGCAGGAGGCAGATTTCTGGAGGCTTATACCTTGCAGACATTGTTTTGAGTGTGTTTCTCCAAAAACAACCAGGGAAATTGCCACCTCTAGAGTTGAGAGAATTTCAGAAAGAAAAAAAAGTTCTCTAACTATGATGAAGGCAGCAGAATTAAACTGCTGGGTTTATTACAATCTCAGATAACAAAGGCATCCAAATTTCTTTGCTTTGAATATTCTCTTCCTCTGGTTATTAATAACGCACACTATCACATTTTGCAGGTCAATCTTTCTTTATCTCTAAATACTGGTAGTAACACAGTTAGCTCATTGCATGGGAGAGCCAGAATTCATGAACACAAGAGGATGTTCATTTATTCAGCTGAATTTAATACTTAGAGCTGTACTCATACCATGCATGTAGAGAAAACTTGGAAAAAGGTGTGATTGATCCCAACTTCACAGGCTTTTGAAGGACTTTTTGGAAGAGAAGAGGTTGGAACTGAACATTGGCAAATGGAAAGACTTAAGCTCTTTTTTTTTTTCTTTTTTTTTGTAGTTTTTGGCCAGGACTGGGTTTAAACCCGCCACCTCTGGCATATGGGACTGGTGCCCTACTCCTTTGAGCCACAGGTGCCACCCCAAGACTTAAACTTTTGATCAAATTCCAACTTCCACAGAGGAAAAAAGATTAAAAATGTCCACTGGACTTTTGAAAAAACTCAATACCCAAAATTCTGCCAGACTTATCAATACACTCAATTAATGTGAATGGCTTAAATTTTCCTCTAAAGAGGCACAGATTGGCTGACTGGATACAAAAACTCAGGCCAGATATCTGCTGCATAAAAGAATCTCATCTTACCTCAAAAGATAAATATACTCTCAGGATGAAGGGATGGTCATCTATATTTTAGGCAAATGGAAATCAGAGAAAAGCAGGTGTTGCAATTTTATTTGCAGATACAATATGCTTTAAATCAACAAAAGTAAGGAAAGATAAGGATGATCACTTCATATTTGTTAAGGGTAACACTCAACATGATGAAATTTTAATTATTAACGTTTATGCACCCAACTAGAATGCGTCTCAATTTATAAAAGAGACTCTAACATACATGAGCAACTTGATTTCCTCCAGCTCCATAATAGTTGGAGATTTTAACACTCTTTTGGCAGTGTTGGATGGATCCTTCAATAAGAAGCTAAGCAAAGAAATTTTAGATTTAAACTTAACCATTAAACATTTTGATTTAATAGACATCTACAGAACATTTCATCCTAACAAAACTAAATACATTTTCTTCTCATCAGCCCATAGAACATACTCCAAAACCGATCATATCTTAGGTCACAAATGTAACCTCAGCAAATTTAAAAGAATAGAAATTATTCCATGCATCTTCTCAGACCATCATGGAATAAAAGTTGAACTCAGTAACAACAGGAATCTGCATACTCATGTAAAAACATGGAAGCTAAATAACCTTATGCTTAATGACAGCTGGGTCATAGACAAGATTAAGAAGAAAATTAACAAAATTTTGGAACAAAACGATAACAAATTATCAGAACCTCTGGGATACTGCAAAGGCAGTCCTAAGAGGGAAATTTATAGCACTGCAAGCCTTCCTCAAGAGAACAGAAAGAGAGGAAGTTAACAACTTAATGGGACACCTCAAACAACTGAAAAAGGAAGAATATTCCAACCCCAAATCCAGCAGAAGAAAATAAATAATCAAAATTAGAGCAGAATTAAGTGAAATTGAAAACAAAATGATTACACAAAAAATCAATAAATCAAAGTTGGTTTTTTGTAACGGTCAATAAAAGAGATAAATTGTTGGCCAACCTAACAAGGAAAAAAAGAAGAAAATCTCTAATTTTGTCAGTTAGGAATGGTAAAGACAAAATAACAGTAGACTCCTCAGAAATTCAAAAAATCCTTACTGAGTATTATAAGAAACTTTATTCTCAAAAATATGAAAATATGAAGGAAATTGACCAATACATGGTAGCATGTCACATTCTAAGACTTAGCCAGAATGAAGTAGAAATGTGGAATGAAGTGGAATGAACAGGCCTATATCAATCTCTGAAGTAGCATCAATTATACAAAATCTCCCTAAAAAGAAAAGCCTGGGACCAGATGGCTTCACATCAGAATTCCACCA
Source organism: Galago senegalensis (assembly GCA_963575145.1). NCBI lineage: Eukaryota > Metazoa > Chordata > Mammalia > Primates > Galagidae > Galago > Galago senegalensis. The sequence continues at coordinate 23,885 of CAUYTI010057671.1, forward strand.
AACCTTTAAAGAGGACCTAGTACCTATATTACTCAACCTTTTCCAAAATATAGAAAAAGAATGAACAGTACCCAACACATTCTATGAAGCAAACATCACCTTGATCCCCAAACCAGGAAGAAACCCAACAAGAAAAGAAAATTATAGACCAATATCACTTGTGAATATTGATGCAAAAATATTCAACATAATCCTAACAGCGAAACCAGCAAAACATTAAACAAATTATACACCACGACCAAGTGGGATTTGTCCCAGGATCTCAAGGATGGTTCAATATATGTAAATCTGTAAATATAATTCATCATGTAAACAAATTAAAAACAAAGACCATATGATTCTATCAGTTGATGCAGAAAAAGGTTTTGATAAAATCCAGCATCCTTTCATGATGAGAACACTTAATAAAATTGGTATAGAAGGGACATTTCTTAAACTGATAGAAGCCATCTACAGCAAACCCACTGCCAATGTCGTATTGAATGGAGTTAAATTGAAATCATTTCCACTCAGATCAGAAACCAGGCAAGTTTGCCCATTGTCTCCACTGCTTTTTAACATTGTAATGGAAGCTTTATTCATCACAATTAGGTGAGAAAAGGCCATCAAGGTTATCCATAAAGGGTCAGAAGAGATCAAATTTTCACTCTTCACAGATGATATGATTGTATATGTGGAAAACACCAGGGATTCTACTACAAAACTCTTAGAAGTGATCAAGGAATACAGCAGCATCTCAGGTTACAAAACCAACACTCATAAATCTGTAGCCTTTATATATACCAACAGCAGCCAAGCTGAAAAAACAGTCAAGGACTCTATTCCATTCACGGTAGTGCCAAAGATGAAATATTTGGGAGTTTACCTAACAAAGGACATGAAAGATCTCTATAAAGAGAACTATGAAACTCTAAGAAAAGAAATAGCTGAAGATGTTAACAAATGGAAAAAAATACCATGCTCATGGCTGGGAAGAATCAACATTGTTAAAATGCCCATACTACCCAAAGCAATATAATTAATATAAATTGCTTTAAAATATAAAACAATTTTAATGAAATCCCTATTAAAGTTCCACTGTCATACTTTAAAGATTATGAAAAAAATAATAGTTCATTTTATATGGAGTCAGAAAAAAACCTCGAATAGCCAAGACAAGGCTCAGAAATTTAAAAAAAGCAGGAAGAATTACACTACCAGACTGCAGTCTATACTATAAATCCATAGTGATCAAAACAGCATGGTACTGGCACAAAAACAGAGAGGTAGATGTAGGGAACAGAATAGAGAATCAAGAGATGAACCCAGATACTTAACTGTTATTTGATCTTTGACAAGCCAATTAAAAACTTTGAGTTGGGAAAATATTCCCTATTTAACAAATGGTACTGGGTGAACTGGCTGGCAACCTGTAGAAGACTGAAACTGGACCCACACCTTTCCCCATTAACTGAGATAGACTCTCACTGGATTAAAGATTTAAACTTAAGACATGAAACTATAAAAACACTAGAAGAAAGTGCAGGGAAAACTCTTGAAGAAATCGGCCTGGGCGAATATTTTATGAGGAGGACCCCCTGGGCAATTAAAGCTGTATCAAAGATACACTGCTGGGACCTGATGTAACTAAAAAGCTTCTGCACACCCAAGAACACAGTAAAGCAAGCAGACAGCCCTCAGATTGGGAGAAGTTATTTGCAGGTTATGTCTTCGACAAAGGTTTAATAACCAGAATCCCAGAGAACTCAAGCATATTAGCAACAAAAGAACAAGTGATCGCATCCCAGGGTGGGCAAGGGACTTGAAGAGAAACTTCTCTGAAGAGACAGTCACACGGCCTACAGACATATGAAAAAATGCTCACCATCCTTAATCATCAGAGAAATGCAAATCAAAACTACTTTGAGATATCATCTAACTCCAGTAAGATTAGCCCATATCACAAAACCCCCAAACCAGAGATGTTGGTGTGGATGTGGAGAAAAAGGAACA
>CAUYTI010057672.1:0-55921 GCA_963575145.1 Galago senegalensis
GCTGGGACCACAGGCACCCGCCACAACGCCCGGCTATTTTTTGGTTGCAGCCATCATTGTTGTTTGGCGGGTCTGGGCTGGGGATTTGAACCCGCCACCTTAGGTGTACGTGGCTGGCGCCTTAGCCGGTTGAGCTATAGGCGCTGAGCCTAAATATTTAATCTTAAAAGAAAAAATCCTATCATATTCTACAAAATGAAATATGTCAGTCACAAAAAGTTAAATACTGTATGATGCCCATTTATGAGATATCTAAGTAATCAAACTCCTAGAAACAGAAAATAGAATGGTGGGGGTGGGAGAATGTAAAGTTAGTAATACTGTAACGTGCACTTAAAAATTAAGTCAGTTTTGGGCAGCGCCTGTGGCTCAGTGAGCAGGGCATCAGCCCCATATAGTGAGGGTGGCGGGTTCGAACCCAGCCCTGGCCAAACTGAACAACAACAAAAAAAACAGCCAGGCGTTGTGGTGGACACCTGTGGTCCCAGCTACTCAGGAGGCTGAGGCAAGAGAATCACCTAAGCCCAAGAGCTGGAGGTTGCTGTGAGCTGCGATGCCACAGCACTCTACCGAGGGAGACAAAGTGAGACTCTGTTTCTATTTTTTAAAAAAATCAGTTTCAGTTGTGCAAAATGAAAAAAGTTCTAGATACCTGTTAATATAACAATGTGCATTAGTTAATAATACACTTAAAAATTAAGAAGATAAATCTTTGATACACGTTTTTCACCACAAATAATAAAATCAGAGTTAGCATGGCAGGGCCCAGCCACAGTCAAGGTCAAGCTGCCTTCCACATGTCATACAAGCTGTTCTAGCAAATCCTGAATGTTCTTTCCTTCAGCTGAAATGAATCTCACTTAAGCTTTTCCTTTTTTAACACAGGAGATTTAGCACAGTCCCTGCTTTTTTACTGTCAGGGCTTTCCTGCTGAGGGAAACGCATCACTTTCATGCTTCTTCAAGAGTTCTGTGGACATTCATCCCGCGCACCAGGCAGGCACATACCAGAACACAGGGTGGCAGTAGGGCTGGGAGTGTCTGCTGCAGATGTCATTTAAAAAGAGGAAATGATGAGAATCCTTTTTTTTTTTTGAGAGACAGAGTCTCACTTTGTTGCCCTCGGTAGAGTACTGTGGAGTCACAGCTCACAGCAACCTACAACTCCTGGGCTTAGGAAATTCTCTTGCCTCAGCCTCCCAAGTAGCTAGGACTACAGGTGCCTGCCACAACGCCCATCTATGTTTTTGTTGCAGTCTGGCTGGGGTTGGGTTTGAACCTGCCACCCTTAGTATATGAGGCTGATGTTCTACTCACTGAGCCACAGGCGCCACTGAGTGACAGACTAACCAATGAGAGGCCATGCCCAAGAGGAAGAGCTGTACACCTTCATCATCATGAAGGGCAGAAAGGGGGACTACTGGGTCCATCTCCACTGTTTTCAAATGGTTAGATGCCACAGATGTGTCCCCTGAGGAGCCATTCAAATGCCATCTGGTGAAATGCAACAGGCCAGGGGAAGCAGATGCCATAGCAGGGATGTGAATGCCTCCTCTTCACATGGAGATCCTGCCTCTCCCTTTCAATCCCACTACACTAGGAAAAGAGCCAGAGAATGGAACCTGCCAAAGAACAGGCTTCACTCAGCTCAGGCTGGAAAGGTTGGACTTAACTTGCCGGGTACAGGGGCTCACACCTGTAATCCCAACACTCTGGGAGACTGAGGTGGGTAGACTGCTAGAGCTCATAAGTTCAGGACCAGCCTGAGCAAGTGCGAGACCCCATCTCTAAAAAGTAGCCAGGCGTCATGGTGGGTGCCTGTAGTCCCAGCTACCTGAGAGGCTTAGCCAAGAGAAATGTTTCAGCCCAGGAGTTTGAGGTTGCTGTCAGCTGTAACTCAACCCAGATGACCAAGTGAGACTCTGTCTCAAAAAAAAAAAAAAAAAAGGCCAGCTGCCTCGTGTGCAGTCTGACAGCACTCAGGAGCCCAGAGTCATGCAGCTCCAACAATGAGAGCCCTGTTCAGCCTCTTGGGGAAGAACACCTAATGGGCAGGATCTGAGTAAAGACGGAATCTAGAAAGCAAGGTTCTAGATCAAGATCAAGCAAACACTTGGATCCAGTATTAGGTGACTGGTATGCACTCGGAAGTGTGAGAAGCACTGGCTTAGCCCCTTACTTTTCCCATTGGGTCTTGAGCTTCCTAACCCATTACCTTTTATCCTGAGGGACCCACAGCAATGGTTACAACCATCCAGGACCTACCACAAATGAATTAAATAAATCTCTAGGGATGGGAGATCCAGGCAGAAGTATTTTTTTACAGCTCCACCAGGAGATTCCAAGTGCTAAGTTTGAGAGTTGCTGTCTTTGCCAGTGGTTCTTAAAATGAGGTCCCCAGATCAGCAGCATGGCCATCCCCAGGGAACTTGACAGAAATGCACATTTCATCTTCCCTCCTCTCCTTCTTTCTCTCATTCCTCCTCCCCAACTTTGACTATGTAAAAAAATTAACTCAGGAAATTCTTAGAAGACAGGCATTCTAGTATCTCGTAAAAGATGTAAGAGTTTTGAAAATGACCTCATGCAGTGGCCTTACATCAGCTGGAAGACCTGTTAACACCCCAACCATTGGTTTACCTGAAGAGTTTCTACATGGCAGGGCTAAAGAGTATGCACTTCTAGTTGCACAATGTATTTGGCAACTGAGATAAAATATTTATGTTTTTTATAAGAATGATTTCAAATTCCCTTAAAATGAGGATGCTGCCAAGGAGAAGGCTTCTAGGGGAGGAAGGCGTCCCAGGGTGAAGCATGCAATGGTTGAGTGATACGGTTTAGAGTGGTAAATCAATTCTACTATCTCACGGGTGGCTTGGAAACAAGTGATGCTCTATCAGAGTTTACTTGATAGCAATAGTATTTCCACAAATACAATGATAAAGCATCGTAAAACTTGCCGCAGAGATTCTGATTCAGTGAGTCTGATATGGAGTTGAAATTTATGTTCTTAACATATATCCCTAAGTGATTCCTATTTTCAGAGAAGCCTGGAAAACACATTGCCTTGCAGGACCCTTATTTTTCAGGCCACTGTTTCTCCAAGTATGGCCCTGGACCACTGGTGCCAGCATCACCTGAGGACTTACTAGAAGTGCATACTCGTGAGCCCTGCCATGTAGAAACTCTTCAGGTAAGCCAATGGTTGGGGTGTTAACAGGTCTTCCAGCTGATCTAAGGCCATTTTCAAGGCCACTGCATGAGGTCATTTTCAAAACTCTTACATCTTTTAAGTAGAAACTAATTGCTCTTATTCAAACACCTAGAAGCACAAAGAAACACGGGATGGCCTTATCTGGGGCCTCAGCCTGTGTCTTTCACATGGAAGAAAAACAGGATGAAGGAATGTGGTGAAGACAGGCTTTGGTCAGAACCATAAAATACCCATGTTGATAGGAGCAGAGTTGCCCTAACTGCAAAAACAGTTGTGCTAACATGGTGGGAGTTTTAATGAGCATTACACAATTTTATTTTGATCAGAAAAACAATCTAGGCTCGGCGCCTGTGGCTCAAGCGGCTAAGGCGCCAGCCACATACACACACCTAAGGTGGCGGGTTTGAATCCAGCCCGACCCGCCAAACAACAATGATGGCTGCAACCAAAAAATGGCCAGGCATTGCGGCAGGCGCCTGTAGTCCTAGCTACTTGGGAGGCAGAGGCAAGTGACTCGCCTGAGCCCAGGAGTTGGAGGTTGCTGTGAGCGTGATGCCATGGCACCCTACCCCGGGGGGATAGCTTGAGGCTCCATCTCCCAAAAAAAAAAAAAACAAAAAACAATCTAATGATAGTAAACAAAACACTAAGTGTGCACTGTACTGAGGCTTATTCAGCTTCCTAGTTGCTATACTTTCTCCCTTTTTGTTTGGCAAGAAAATATATTTATTACAAAAGTATGAAAATTGTGTCATAGTTCCACTATCTCCAAACGTAAGAAAGCTATGTGCAAACTTGGGGAGTGCAAGGCACAAGACATGTGTAACAAAGGGACGGGCTTTAGAGGGCTCTCGAAACCTCCAAAATCAAACACAAAGTTTCAAGATTTTTCAGCCAACACGCATTGTTCAAGGGAGAGGTTTTGCAGACTTTATTATCTACCCAAAAGAGAGCAGACCCAAGGGTCGTCGACAACCCCTGAGTTTCCATGTATTTAAGAGGACACAGATCTAGACAAAAGACCTAACAATTCAGTGTTTATGATATGAAAGAAAAGCCATTCTCTTACCTGGAAATTTTTTCTCTGTCCTTAAAAACTGCTTGTGAGAATTGGGGCCCATCCACCACAGCACAGCCCGGAGATATGCAAAGTAGCAGCACTAGATAGACCAGGCGCCTGGGAACCACATTTCATTTCAACTTGGCCTTGAACCACCTCCACTACTCTGGGAAAAGTTACTTAAACAGACATCTATGATTATGCTTTTCTAAATCATGGCTCAAGGGGAACATAAGGCTCCCTTGGGCAATGTTGCTAAATACAGACTGTATGGGAGGCTGTGTATGGGTCAGCAGGACACAGATCTCACCAAATGGGCCCCAACTGCCTCTGGACACTCCTCTGGCACAGCTGTGATTAGTCAGACAATTCCCACCAGTCAACACCAAAAGGGATGCTGAAATACCCAGACTCTGGTTTCTTCTCTAAGTCAACTCCCAGAGTGGTGGCTGTTTTCCCACCCCTTTCCAAGTAAGTTTTCTATGCCCCTCTATGTAACAGTACTGAAAATTCAACAACAAAGTGTAAAAGAGACAGGGAAAAATCAGCTGTAGTTCCACTACTAGAAACATCCTAATTCTTCCTTGTGCTTATATTAATATAAATGGATGTACATACGTGTTTTTCCCAAATATGTCACTTTATAACTTTTGACTTGATATACAGTCATCTTTAGAAGATAGTACATCACTTTTTAAGGATGCACAATATTATCTTTCATATTTGTACCCCATTTTATTTGACTGTATTTAGGTTGCTTCCAAATTTTTCACGTTGCAAACACTTTGATGAACATACTTTTACATATACTAATAGCCTGTGTACTTATACAATAATTCCCTATGGGTAAATTCCATGAGGTGTTTGCTGCATAAAAAAATACAGACTACATATTCTGATGGATAATGTCAGTTGTCCTCGAGAGAGGAAGTATCAATTTATATTCTCACCAAAACCTTGTGGGAGGGCCAGTTAAGCTGGATTCCATTTCTAAATTTATTGCTTAGAATACAATAAACACATCCTCAAAACAATGTACCAAAAATATCTGCACACTATTACTGTGTTTTCCTTAAGTTTGACTTTAATACAGTAATTTTAGTTGTTCCACATGGATTCTGTGTTTATTCTCCATCTTTGGCTCAGAACAATTTACATTTTATAAAACGTAAACCCTGCACACAATGTTAACTTTATGGAGACGAATTTATAGATAATTTTTAATTCTGTCATATGCAAGTGTAAGAATTAGTAATCCTTGACTTAGAGCGATTCATTATATTATATAATCAGAACAGATGTGAACAAATTCCAGGCTTCTTTTCTAAGACTGAAGAAGTCGTTATAGGGAACACACTTAAGGCAAGAACATAGCTGGACCCAAGGTACCTTCTAGAACAAGCATCCCTTCATCCTCTCAACAGAGGATGCATTTAATACACAGTTCTCAGCTCCCTGTCCACCCAAAAGCAGATGCTTAAACAAAACACTGGTAAACCACAGAAGAAATTTCTAGCAACTGCTGCCACTATGAGGTCAAATTTCTTAAACCAGTATGCTGGAAGCAGAAATGAATAGCACTAACTATGGATTATACACAAAGATGGAAAATTTTTCAGAAATGTTGAAGCCATGAAACAAAATAAAAATTTTTTTAAAGGAAGAGACCAAGGAATCTAGGGGAAAATATAAAACATATATATGTTTTAACACATACAATTTGCAGGTGCCCTTATAGAAAAACAAACCTCACTCTTAAAGACCTTTGTATTATATTCAGTGTTGTACGATCATCAAATTCTTAGCCACGATGCTTTAAAATATCAAAGGGGCTCTGAAAACCCCCTAAAATCTAAATTCTCCTTTCTGTGTAGATGAGGATGTTTTGTGAAATAATGAAGGTTAAGGAGCCAGAATAGAGTCACATCAACTAGTTCTATTTAGAGGTAGAAAGAAGGCACCTAACAGCTTTTTTCCTATGATGGAACCAGAAGGGAATGGAATTTTCCTTTCTAAATTTCCTCTAATTTCCTATTTTCTTTGTCTTCCATCCCCCTCCACTCCTTTCCTTATAGTCCTTAATAGATGTGAAATGAGCCAGTTACTGGAATTACAAACCCATGGAATGTATATTTCCTTATTCTTTTTTTTGAGACAGAGTTTCATTTTGTCACCCTCAGTAGAGGGCCATGGTGTCATAGCTCACAGCAACCTCAAACTATTGGGTTCAAGTGATTCTTTGGCCTCAGCCTCCTGAGCAGCTGGAATGTCAGGCACCCACCACATGCCCAGATATTTTTAAAAGATGGGGTCTCACTGTGGCTCAGGCTGGTCTCAAACTCCTGAGCTCAAGCAATCCACCCACCTTGGCTTCTCCAAATCTAGTATTACAGGTGTTGAGCCACTGCACCTGGCCTCTTTATTCATTTCATAAGCAGAAACACTGGGAATCTGTAGGGCAGGCATCCTCAAACTACGGCCTGCAGGCCACATGCAGCCCTGCCTAGGACATTTATCAGGCCTGCCGGGTGTTTTTGCCACTGCTGCCTGTCCTGCTTAGCAGCCAACTCATCCCGGGGCCCGCAGTCTGGCCCTCCAACGGTCTGAGAGACAGTAAACTGGGCCCCTGTTTAAAAAGTTTGAGGACCCTTGCTGTAGGGGATACCTGAAGCTTTTTCAGAGACTGAGAACAATATTTAAGATCCAACTGTCTGTGCAGCCCCTCTCACTCTAACCTCAGCTATCTCAATAGTCAAGGGTCTCACTTGTGCCACTCCTCGTTGCCTGTCGTGCAAAGGTGACATCCAGAGTCTGAGCTAGGTGAAGCACACGTTTCCTAACAACCCACTACCGAAGTTGTGGCCTGTGGTCCAGCAGCACCCACTGGCAACCTCTCGAGCTGGTCGGAGTGCAAAGTCTCAGGCTCCCACCTCAGACACACTCAGTCAGAGCCTGCGTAGCAAGAGTCCCACACTGAAGCATGAGAAGCACCATTTTAGTAGAGATGTCACTTTTATGGCCCTTTTCCCTTCCTAAAGAGTAAAATTGCACTAAAATTGTCCCATTTTATTGATTTTTCTTTATTTCTTTCCCTTTCACTTTGCAAGACTTAAATCATACACACTTCTTTGGGACTACTAAACACAGAGACAGACCCCAAACTCCAACAAAGCTCTCAAAAGAGAAAGGCAGATTAATTTGATTTTAAGAAAGAGTAACTTGCACTGAACTTTTTGCAAAAAGCCCTGCAATGAGAATATTGGGACTGCAGATGATAAAATAGTAAAATATGCCTTCAACCATGACACACATTTCATATTCATGCCAACTGGAAGGGATAATTTTATTCTACCATCCTGGGGATTGTAAGCAATCACACAAAGTGGCACCTTCTTTGCTATGAAAAACAAAGGACTGCAAAATTTCCTCTTTTTCAGCTTTCAGACCTCTCAATCCTACCTGGAGAGGGTAGGGCAAGGCAGAGATGCTGCAAGGTGGGTTTGCCCCACCAAGCTGCATCCTACTGCTATCCCCATGGGCACACCAAGGGCACTGCATAGCTGGGGAGGCTGTAATAGACAGGTGTTATACCCCCTTTGCTTGGCTGCCATGGGTGAATGATGGTGAAAACCAGATCAATACCAACTTAATGCATATGCTCACACTGAATGAAAACTCTGATGGGCCTTTAAGAAGGAACGTCCATCTTCAAGCTGCAACAAACCACACTGGAGTGAAAACTGGTGAAGTGTCAAAGCCACGGCTCTGTGCTGGAATGAACAAGCACATGCTTTAATCTTCATAGCCCATTAGGAAACCTGCTGTAGTGTGTAGCTATAATCAGATACGACTGACTTAAACCTGTAAGTTGCATTACAGGTAGGATATTACAGATGAAATCCGCACTCTGTTAAGTCATGCTCAGTGGCTGATGTCAGTTATCACAGATCTTCACATTTGTACGAATTTGTTGACTCCTCATTGAATTTTCTTCTCTGCCATGACCAGGGTGACCAGGTAACTTAAGGTCCAAATTAGGATACCTTTCAGTGTTACAATGCTAAATAGATACGATGCCGAGACAACACATACGAACTAAAACTGTCCCAGGAAAACTAGGACACATAATTTCTCTATCTTTAAAGAACTAATGGAAAAAACAAAGGGTGAAGAACAAATAGAAATACTATGTTATAAGGACCCAACTATAAAACAGGCATCTTATGTTTATTCCCATGCCATGAGGCTCAATGCATTTTTACAAAGAGTAAAAACACACTGTGGGTACCAAGAAAATGCTGACAATGATGTGAGATGTCCCGTTCTCAGTGTCAACATCACTTAGTATAAACACCAAAGAAATGATAGCTGGAAGGAGAGCCTGCTAATAATACAATCTCCACCATTCTCAATCGGATGGGACTTGACATTGAGGTGCACCATTTCCCTCAATTTAACCAGATTCTCATCCCTGAATTACCTATAGCATTTGAGGATAAAAATTCTCCCAGCTTCTTAGTTTGGTTTAATTAACCAAACTTGGCTATTGACAGATATATCCACAGCTTTACAATTTTACAGTGTTATCACATGCATTACCTTTAGCTAAGTTCCAAAACAGCTTCATGAAATACTTTTCCCCATAAAAGATAAGGAAACTGAAATAGAGTGAAGTGAGCTTCCATTGGCATGTGACACTGTGACAACTGTGGCTTTTGTTCCAATCCTGTTGCTTTTCCTCTTTCCCACTGGGCTTTAAGCTTTGCAAGTGCAATGATTATGTTGCCTTAGTTTTCTGAGTACCTAAAAACTAGGTACTCAGTTTTGAGTACTGTACTCAAAAGCCTAGGATACTCAATATTCAAAATGATTTTTAATTGAACTAATTCAAAATTATTTTTTGAATGAGGGGATAAATTCCTTAAGAAAAGGAATTGGGGTGGCGCCCGTAGCTCAGTGGGTAGGGCGCCAGTTACATATACCCAGGCTGGCAGGTTCGAACCCGGCCTGGGCCAGCTAAACAATGACAATTGCAACAAAAAAATAGCTGGGCATTGTGGCAGGTGCCTGTAGTCCCACCTACTTGGGAGGCTGAGGCAAGAGAATTGCTTAAGCCTGAGAGCTAGAGGTTGGTGTGAGCTGTGACATCCTCAGCACTCTACTGAGGATGACATAGTGAGACTCTGTCTCAAAAAAAAAAAAAAAGAGAAAAGAAAAAAATAGAAAAGGAATTGGTACATTTTTATTTCTCTGTTTATGTTTTCACTTAATCCTCAGAGAAGGCAAATTTTATAAAAACTGCATATTTTCTAAAAATACTGAGATGATGCCATTAAAGAAAGATAAAAGAAACAAGAACTTACTACCACATAGTTAATACAGTTTAAAGGAAAAGAACACCTACAAATGGTGGTCTCTAATCTACAAATTATCTACGTCTAAGGTAATTATGAGTGTTGTAATATATTGAATCACCCAGATATTTTCATTTTCAACCTGATTTCCTTGGACTTCAAAAGCATCTCTATGAAAAACACTTTTCTCAAACTACCCACCAAACATCTTGTATAGGGAGATCTCAATTTCATATCTCTGCTATATATAAAATGTGAGCCAGAAGAAGAACTGAGGTTGCTTAGTATTTGTTGTTCTGAATCAACAAGGAAAAAATAGCTTGAAGCATAGATGAGAGAGAGGCGAGAACTCTCCCCACTACTCCAAATAAGGCTTCTCCGCATTTGACACTGAGGAGTCTCACCATGTTAAGAGTTTTCTCCCTAAGATAAACTAGAGTGATTTTTGTAAAAAAGAGGAGGGTTAAATTTATATCTGTAAAATGAAAGAATGTGAACACTAAGAAAATACACTTGTTTTTTGCAGTTTTCAGTAGTTTGGAACCGGAGCAAAGCTAAAAATAAATCCTAGCTATGATGGATTAAATCTCATGGAGAGGCTGAAAAAGGAACCAAAAGAGAGATAAAGTGACCGTGTCTTCATAAACTTGTATTTTATTACCTCTCAATATTTTATAAATATAATAACAGCATACTTATTTATAATGCCAAGAAACACTATAATACATCACTATGTAATAATTCCATATCTTATCCAGAGCTTAGCTGTCTAGCCACAATAATTGGAATACTAATGCAAACAGTAAATAATCAAATAAGTAAACTATCAAAAGTAACATCTACAAGGCCAGGCATTAGTGGCCTGTAATCCTAGCACTCTGGGAGGCCAAGGTGAGTGGTTTGCTTGAGCTCAGCAGTTCCAGACCAGCCTGAGAAAGAGAAGCAAGACCCTGTCTCTACCAAAACCTAGCCCAGCATTGTGGAGGGCACCTGTAGCCCCAGCTACTCAGGAGGCTGAGGCAAGAGGATTGCTTGAGCCCATGAGTTTGAGGTTGCTGTGAGCTGGCACACCACAGCCCTCTACCAAGGGTGAAAAAATGAGACTCTGTCTCAGAAAAGTAGAAATGGGCCTGGTGTGATGGCTCGTACCTGTAATCCTGACACTTTGGGAGGGTGAGGGGGGAGAATCACTTGAGCCCAAGAGTTTGAGGCCAACTTGGGCAACAAGATGAGATCCCATTTCTACAAAAAACTTAAAAAATTATCTGAGGAAGGACAATCACTTGAGCCCAAATATACCACTACACTTCAGCTTGGGTGACAGAGCAAGATCTTCTCTCTAAAAACTACACAAATAAAAAGTAATAAAAATAAAGTCTAATCAATTTCAAAAAAAATTCAAAAGAAAATTACTAAGTGAGAGAAAGACAGAGAAATCATAAGGAGACAAATCTTGTACTCTTTGGAAAGCTCAGCCATTCAGGACAGCTTAACTTCTGATAGAAAAATATAATCTACATTTTTACTACAATTTAACTTTTAAATATTTTTCTGTCTCTTTATGGTGCCTGCTGATAGCCCTATTTTCTGCATTCAGTGTCGAATTAGGTCTCCTAAACAAACTTGGAAAACTTCTGGGAGGAAGGGTGAAGTACAACTTTAATAGATATCTGTTCTGCCCGGAATGTCAGCTCCACGGGTCCATCATGCCTTAGACCTCCTCTTCAGTAATGCTTGTTGAAATAAACTTTTTAATTTGTGGCTAAATCGTGAAATGATTTTTTAACCCTTCACCTTGTTTTTGTTGTATAGACCAGTGAGTGTGTGTGTGTGTGTGTGTGTGTGTGTGTGTGTGTGTAACATTAGGGATTTAATTTCTTAAAAGCATGACTTCTCTTATTTCACTGATTATTAACTTAAGGCATAATTCTTGAACTCTTAAACATTTCAGAGTAAAACTCAATTCCCTTTTGCCCAGGTTAATGGTAATGTAATGCTTCTTCTCAAAAGAATAGCACAAACACACAAAGAAATCAAAGGTACTTATCTTGATTGAAACCTTAGCGCCCACATCAATTTAAAAATCTGTGCTTTGTTTAACTGCTTTCCCAGATGACAATACAGCTTAGTTTCCAGACCTACAGGGCCAAGATCCACTCTACTTCTGTACCTTCTGTTACAGAGGTTAAAACACTAGCTTTACCACATTATTGAAATTCTGCTACACAGAGAATAACCAAAGTGATCACTGCATCAGGAAGAAAGATGCATGTCCTATGTAATGGCCCCTCACACACTGCACTAGAATACACCTTCTTCTATATGCAAAACCAATCAAAATCAAGTTCAGTTCATTTATATTAAAAACTTTTAAACCAAATCCTCATGGGAGACAGCCCCTAGAGTATGGACCAAAATTTTTGGTGGACAATAAATGCAACGAACTGAAAAAGGGATTGCAAAAAGTTATCTTATTTTGCAAAAGAAACATTTAAGTTAAATAATATTGAAAGTTGTTTTGAAATGGGAAATAACAGATTTTACAACAAACCCAGTGAAAGTCAATAATCAAAAAGATATGTGAAGGCAGTGGCTTTTGAATAGTTTATGCAAGTTACAAACTTTCTTACAGAAAATGCAAACACATACTGCCCCCCAAACCCCCCGAAAAAAACTTGCATGAGACTTCAAAGGAAGATGGAGGTAGAGGAGTGTCACTCTGTACCCACAACAGATCCTTGGTTTTAAAGCAGAAGATATTTCCAGATTCTGATCTATCCAGACATTTTGAAATACCCTATCCTATTTTTTATGATTCCAAATAGGCCACATTATTTGTTTACAGAAAGGTTTCTAACATATTATGGAGCTACAAAGTAGAAGAAAAAAGATATTTATTCCATAGTAAATATGCATTTTAGAAAATCTTCTAGAACAGGGATCGGGATACTTACCCTCGCCCTCACTTCAACACCGGCTTTACAGAGAGGAAAGGCTGCCAAGAACAGGCACAAAAATAAAACTCTCAAAATACCAAAAGGAAGTACTAACTTTCTTCCATCTATAGAAGCTCACCAGATGGGAGAAAATAAAAGGTGACAGGAACCTATCTACTGTGAAGAACACAGAAATTAATTTGCCTCCAGAAATGGAAATAAGTTTCAAATAATAATTATCTGCCACAAAAAAAGTTCTTGTCTAGCTCGAATTTTTCTCCCACTCAAAGATGGAGACTTCTATAGTTGCCAATTCATAGAAATGTAAACCATCTGCCTCAAAAAAGTAGAAATGGGCCTGATGTGATGGCATTCTGGTGGCTGAGTATATCCAAGAACCCAGAATTGATTTTTTTTCTATAGGAAATTTATAAAAGTAAGTTTAAAGAACTACTGAGATTAGCAAATCAAATGCTTGTTCAAAACCAGGTCTGCCGACCAAGCTCCACTCTCATTCAGTTTGCCAAGGGTAAATCAATT
Source organism: Galago senegalensis (assembly GCA_963575145.1). Lineage (NCBI taxonomy): Eukaryota > Metazoa > Chordata > Mammalia > Primates > Galagidae > Galago > Galago senegalensis. The sequence continues at coordinate 13,104 of CAUYTI010057672.1, forward strand.
TAGAGAAGCTGCTGTAAAAATGATGTCTTTCTTTTGAGGTTAGGGGAGATGAGGAAATGGCTCTTTGCATGTGACCCTCAAAGAGAAAAGCTGTGCCTTTCCACCACACAAGTAGGGTGGCTTATTGTGTGGGATTCTACAGACCCATTTACTCTAGGGCCTTTCACACTATTATGGCACAGTTCATAGAGCCAAACTTACTCCACTTTGCTAAGGGCTTTCAATAATAGTAAGCTCAGCTGAAAGCTGCAGAGTTTAGCAAAAACTGCAAAACCTATGAAACCACAGCTCCCCTTTATAAGCACTCCCCTTACCCTAGAGCTCTAATTTTACAGGTGTTTACTCTTGTCAAATTTAGCTTGCATTAAGGACTCCTCCCTCCCCTACCTAAGCACCTTATAAAAAGTTTCTACCCCGCTTCTGGGGGCCGAGAGACTTTGAGGCATGAGCCCACTCTTGGCTTGGCTGAACAATAAAAGACCCTTGCTTAATCTGGGGGGAAAAAAAAAAAGCCAGAGAACACAACCAGGTAAAGAGGTCAAAAATCTAGCAGCTGCTGTATCAGTAGTAAACTGGTTTAACCCATTGAAAAATCCAAGCCCAGGGCAGCGCCTGTGGTTCAGTGAGTAGGGCTCCAGCCCCATATACCGAGGGTGGCAGGTTCGAACCTGACCCCGACCAAACTGCAACAAAAAATAGCTGGGCATTGTGGCAGGTGCCTGTAGTCCCAGCTACTCAGGAGGCTGAGGCAACAGAATTGCCTAAGCCCAGGAGTTGGAGGTTGCTGTGAGCTGTGATGCCACATCACTCTACTGAGGAAAAGAAAGGAAGAAAAATCCAAGACCACAATTCATCTGAGTTTAAACTTCTTGAACTTGGTATCCTAGTCCCAATAAAAACAAAGTATACCCATAGAGACAGAAAGCAAATAAATGGTTGCCTAGGGCTTGGGGTGGGAGGTTGGAAAGAAATGGGCTTATGAATGCCAAATATTAATAGATATGGGTATTCTTTGGGGAGTGATGAAAGTATTCTAATATTGTTTGTGGTGATGCTTGCACAATTATGTGAATTTACTAAAAACCATTTAATTCCAGCATCTGGAAGGCTGAGTCAGGTGAATTGCTTGAGCTCATGACTTCAAGACCAGCCTGAGCAAGATCAAGAACTCATCTTTAAAAAAAGGTAGCCAGGTGTTGTGGCAGGAACCTATAGCCCCAGCTACTTGGGAGGCTAAGACAAGAGGACTACTTGAGCCCAAGAGTTTGAGGTTGCTGTGAACTATGACACCACAGCACTCTATCCAGGGTGACAAAGTAAGACTCTGTCTCCAAAATAAATAAATTAAATTAAATTAAATACCATTTAATTGTACCCCCAAATGTATGAATTTTCTTGATCATTAAGATCAGGATGAGTTGGCAGAAGAAGGTCAAGGTAGAATAAAAAGGTATTAGAAGAAATGGCAAGGGCTTGGTGCTTATAGCATAGTGGTTACGGCGCCAGTCACATAACACCGAGGCTGGTAGGTTTGAAACCTGCCCAGGGCCTGCTAAACAACAATGACAACTGCAACAAAAAATAGCCAGGCATTGTGGAGGGCGCCTGTAGTTCCAGCTACTCAGGAGGATGAGGCAAAAGAGTTGCTTAAACCCAAGAGTTTGAGGTTGCTGTGATGCCACAGCACTCTACTGAGGGCGACGTAGACTCTGTCTCCAAAAAAAAAAAAAGATGAAACAGCAAGAATGTAAGATGTAAGACAGGCAGAGAAAGCTTCATGGGGGCCTTTCTCGTGGACTTTTTCCTCCATCAATCAAGGGCACAGGCTTAGCTTCCATGCAGTTAGGATCTGAGGATGCTTCTGTTCTGAGTTCCTTAAGTGCAGGGCCACATGCCTTAAAATTCTCTGGAATCCCAATGATTAGTATAATAGCCTGAACTTTGGAGCAGCTCCCTTTATGTACTGGAGATGGTAACAGAGATGATCTGATTAGCCGGGTTTCACAAAATAAACCCATCTCTTGGAAAAGATACGCAAGATACTGAGAAAAGGAAGGATTCTAAACGGGAGGTTGTACTTTACTTCCAATGACCAAAGCAAACATCTGATAAGGAGTATTCTAACTTAGCAAATAATGAGGTAAAAGACTGTCATTTGTTTATCTGACAAAGACAGAGGATCCACACACATCCTAGATTGCCTTTGAACATACTCTACACATCTAACTGCATTCATTATCACTTCCATGGGGAACCTGGTTTCTTAAAGCTGAATTTCTCACCATCAGAGGGCTTTCCCCCAAATAGGATTACCCTCTTTGGGCATGAAGTACACTGGTTGCAAATGGAAAATTGGTTTGGGCTATCAACATGGCTTTTGGCAACATCTATTAAAAAACTGACATCAAAATTTAGCACTCCCTTTTTAAATTTTTGCTGAATAGGAAGATATTTAAAAATTCTGACATGTGCCTCAAAAAGGAGCTTCCATGCAGAGGGACTAGCCCTGCCTGAGCACGTGGGATGAGAGCTTTTGGTTTCTTTTCTTTTTTCTCGTTTTTTTTTTGAGACAGAGCCTCAAGCTGTCCCCGTAGTTAGAGTGCTGTGGCCTCATAGCTCACAGCAACCTCCAACTTCTGGGGTCAAGTGAGTCTCCTGTCTTTGCCTCCCAAGTAGCTGGGACTACAGGCACCCACCACAATGCCTGGCTATTTTGTACTTGCAGCCATCATTGTTGTTTGGCAGGCTGGTCTAGACTCGAATCCGACACCTTAGGTGTATGTGGCTGGCGCCTTAGCCACTTGAGCCACAGGCACCGAGCTGAGCCTTTGGTTTCTTAACTCAGATAAGGAGATACTCTAACGTGAAGCTGAAAACAGTGAGATCTGGGAAATGGCTATGGTCTGTTTGGAGCCCCTTTATCATTATGTTGAAACCTAACCCTGTAGGGGAAGGTATTACAAGTGGATTCTCTGGAAGGTGACTAGGTCATAAGGGTGGAGCCCTCATGAATAGAATCAGTGCCATTATGTAAGCAGCTGAGAAGTGTGTGAATCCTTTTGCCCTTCTGTCATGGGAGGACACAGGACAGACCTCACTAGACACTAAATCTGCCAGCACTTTGATCTTGGACTTCCCAGCCTGCAGAACTGTGAGCACATTTGTACTGTTTATAAATTACCCAGTCTATGGCATTTTGTTATAGCAGCCTGAACTGACTACGAGAGACCTTACTTGAGGTTTGAGACATACACTGAAGACAGATGGTGTGACACTGTTAGGTAAATCATTCAAGATCAAATCTGCGTGTACCAAAAAAGTAGGCTCTAGCCACACTGATTATTGCCAATGATAAAGAGAAAATTAAAGGGAAGGTGTATATTTAAGTGAAATAGGGTGGAATGTAATTCCAGCTAAAGCAAAATGATACCTTTGAAGAGACCTGTTGAAGCCTGGTGAAACAAAGCGTTTAGCATCAGATTGGCAGAAGTGTGTCTTAAGAGTGTTTTTATGAGATTCCTATAGAAATGTGGAACTTACATTGAGATGTAGTTTTCTTAATGTACTATGCATTTTATGAAGTGCCTAAATCATTAGCTTTGTTCAGGTGAATGTACTAAAAGGCATAAAGTAAATATAGTCAAATCCATGTACTTAGTCTTAGGTTAAAAGGAATAAGCTGCCCCTAAGTTGTGGACATTAGGATGCCCCTTTTTGTCTGTTTCTGGCAATAACACAGTTATACTGAATGGCAGAGAGACGATCACTCTGTAAAGGAGTCAGAAGAGAAAATTTCAATACATTAACTGAGGACCAGAGGAATCTGCAGAAGAGAGTTATAAAGAGTTCTTCCTCAATGGCAGGTATCAAATTTAACAACAAAGTCAATCTATCTCAAAAGAACAGACAATCAGTTTGCCCAGAATTTGGGAGATAAAGAGCCATTGTTTTCTTTGCCAAACATTCTGCCTATAATTTTGACAAGACACACTGTGATACTTTACAGAGCTGGGGCTAACACTGAGCCCCAACAGCCAGGAAATTGAGATTTGTCTGAGATTATTTATATGCTTACCCTGAACAAAAGCAGAATATCCCTGACACAGCAGAAGAGAATGGGTGGCATTTATCTTCTTAAAAAACAAGACGATGCCAAGAGAGCAAAACCTCAGGAAATGTACAGGAAGAGGAGAAAGTCGGAGTTGCTAACATGGTTCAAGTGAGACTTCAGCTGCTTCATTGCTTCACCTGGCACCACAGGTGGAAACAGAGCAGGAGCGGAGCCCAATTTAGGGAACTCCCTATTTCCATCTAGGTAAGTCTTGTTTGTAACTAGTCTTTGACATAGATGGTGGGTTTATCATCCTACTTTTGTTTTCAGGCAGTGATACGAGACTAACATACTTCTTCATATTCCTGGTCTGCCAATAAAATTCTGGGAACTGGAGGATTCTAGGATTCAATGTATTAAGATGTTTAAGAAGTTGATAAAAAGCCTCAAACCAGTATAGAGTAGGCAGAAAAGAACCATACTTCTTGAATGAGCCACGTCTTAATCTACCATTAAACATGGAGAGCACATAGCTAAATCAGCTTGCCCATTACTATGGTCTAATGTCCCCTAAAAAACTCAAATTGAAACTTAAGCTCCAATGTAGCAGTATTGAGAGAGGTGAGGCCATTGGGAGGTGACTACACCATAAGGACTCTGCTCTCATGAATGAATTCATCCACTCACAGACTAATAAACTAATGGATTAACGTGAGGAGAACTGGTGGCTTTCTAAGAGGAAGAGAGCCCTGAGCTAGCACCTGACCATTAAGGCTCTGCAGAGTCTCCACCAGAAAGAATGCTCTTACCAGATATAGCCCCTTGACTTTGGACTTGTCATCCACCATAACTATAAGAAATTTTTCTTTATAAATTACCCATTTACAAGCAACAGAAAATAGACTAAGACACAGCTCAATGACAGTTCTGCTCACGTTTTTTTGTTTTTTTTTTTTTTTTTTTTTTTTGAGACAGGAGCCTCAAGCTATCCCCCTGGGTAGAGTGCTATGGCATCTCAGCTCACAGCAACCTCCAACTCCTAGGCTCAAATGAGTCTCCTGCCTCTGCCTCCCAAGTAGCTGGGACCACAGGCGCCCGCCACAACGCCTGGCTATTTTTTGGTTGCAGCCGTCATTGTTGTTTGGTGGGCCCGGGCTGGATTCGAACCCGCCACCTTGGGTGTACATGGCTGGCGCCTTACCCACTTGAGCCACAGGCACTGAGCCTCTGCTCATGTATCTTAATAATTATCTTTTGTCAGAACTTCTGAGTCTTCACTGTCAGTTTCCCTCCATCATTACGTAGTATCATGTATGTGACACTTGGCGCTTCTGCCATCATTCTACCACCACACAGAGCCACACAAGCTCATGTTGGATGGCAGAGAGGAATGACAGAACAGGAGACTCTGATGATATCCCTAAACCACAGAATTTATCAACCCCAAGAGCTGCTTTCATGATTTATGAAAAACATCCACTCTTGGCTCAGTGCCCATAACTTAGCGAGTAGGGTGCCAGCCATACACACCAACACTGGCGGGTTTAAGCCTGGCCCAGGCCTGCTAAAGAACAATGACAACTGCAACCAAAAAACAGCCAGGCGTTGTGGCGGGTACCTGTAGCCCCAGCTACTTGGGAGGCCGAGACAAGAGAATCTCTTAAGTCCAAAGAGTTTGAGGTTACTATGAGCTGTGACACCAAAGCACTCTACAAAGGGCGACATACTAAGACTCTGTCTATAAAAAATAAATAAATAGAAAAACATCAACTATCCTTATGCTTGAGAGGCAATTTCCCACATGTCCTAATTTAAGAAAATTTAAGAATTCCTTTTAAAATCTATTATATATTGAGGGTCTCACATGAAATACTCTTGACTACCCACTATCAGAAAGGCACCTAAAAAGCGCTTATTAAGAAAAATTCTAAATATTTTAACTTTAAATATTTTACCTGAAAAAAAAAATACTCATTCTCAGGTTGTCTCTTGGTCCCACAGGACAGTGGTTCACAAAATATAGTCCCCAGATAAAGCGTTATCATCATCAGGGAACTTAATTGAAACACAAATTCTCAAGCCGTGCCCCCGACATGGTAAATCAGAAATCCCTGGGGCAAGAGCCCAGCAATCTGTTTGAATAAGTACCCCTAGTGACTGATACATGCTAAGACTTCAGAACGTCTGCTGCAAGAAACATTATGACATCAGAGCTCAGTCATCACTAGTCACAATCAGACTATGTAAGTATCACCCTACCCTCCAGCTTCTAAACAAAGTATTGTCCTAGATCATGAAAAGCTGGGGGGAAATGACATTCAACAAATGCTGGAATAAAAGCTTTCACATCATTATTGCACACAGATAATGAAAATATTTGGTAGTTTATAAAGGAAATAAAAGCAGCAGCCAGCGGGAGAGGCACAGCCCAGGCTGCTGCATTCAGCCTGGCCATGGCAATAGCACCCCTGAAAGTGTGCATCGTGGGCTCGGGGAACTGGGGTACAGTTATTGCAAAAATAATTGGCAGTAATGTCAAGACACTTCAGAAGTTTGCCCCTACAGTCAAGATGTGGGTCTTTGAAGAAATGGTTAATGGGAGAAAACTGACGGACATCATAAATAACGACCATGAAAATGTAAAATATCTTCCTGGACATAAGTTGCCAGAAAATGTAGTTGCCATCTCAAGTCTCAGCGAGGCCGTGAAGGATGCAGGCGTGCTGGTGTTTGTCACTCCACACCAGTTCATCCACAAAGTCTGTGATGAGATCTCCGGGAGAGTGCCCAAGGAAGCACTGGGGATCACCCTCATCAAGGGTATAGATGAAGGTCCTGAGGGGCTGAAGCTCATTTCTGACATCATCCGGGAGAAGACAGGCATTGACATCAGCGTGCTGATGGGAGCCAACCACGCCTGTGAGGTGGCTGCAGGCAAGTTCTGTGAGACCACAATCGGCAGCAAAGTCAGAGAGAACGGCCTTCTCTTCAAAGAGCTTCTGCAGACTCCAAGTTTTCGAATTACTGTGGTGGAAGATTCAGACACTGTTGAACTCTGTGGTGCTCTTAAGAACATCGTGGCTATGGGAGCCGGGTTCTGCGACGGCCTCCGCTATGGAGACAACACCAAAGCTGCTGTCATCCGCCTGGGACTCATGGAAATGATTTCTTTCGCCAGGATCTTCTGCAAGAACCAGGTGTCCACAGCTACCTTCCTAGAGAGCTGTGGGGTAGGTGACCTGATCACCACCTGCTTCGGAGGGCGGAACCGCAGGGTGGCGGAGGCGTTCGTCAGAACCAAGAGGACCCTTGAAGAATTGGAGGAGGAGATGCTGAATGGGCAGAAGCTCCAAGGACCTCCGACTTCTGTCGAAGTGTACCGCATCCTCAAGCAGAAGGGACTGGTGGACAAGTTTCCATTGTTCACTGTAATATATCAGATCTGCTATGAGGGCAAACCCGTTCAGGAGATGTTGCCTTGTCTCCAGAATCATCCGGAGCATATGTAAAGTGAATCATGCAATGTGTTGGGGAAAATTCTGCCTTTCTGATCAATCTTTTAGATTCACGTAGAAACTGGGACCTGCCACACGGTGTTTGCTTGACTATAATCCCATCATGGATGTGTATGAATTTTTACAGGTTCACTTTTTAAGTGTGAGACGCAGTTCATTGACTAAAACGTACTGGCCAACAACTGAACACACATAGGAAGGTGTGAGTGTCTGTTTATTTCTCATTCTGTGGATATATCTAAGAACCAAAATGAAGTGTCCTTTTTAAAAACTGCTTGGGAAATTTCCCCACTATGGTAGCTTATAAATTTGGAACTATTCCTGCTACACTTCTTAAATGTCATTCATATGAGTGAGGCAATTCTTTTCTCATTCTTTTGATGTTGAAATTTAATCAGCATTGACATGGACATTAAAGTATAGAATGTATGTCAGTATGCCAGTGGAACCTGTTCACATAACTCGGCAAGTTCCAGAGACATTACATTATAGATGTTTTTGGCAAAATAATTTGCCAGAGTTTCTGGGAAAACACTGTTCTAGGCTGAGGGGACCTTAGGACAACCCAAGTAGACCCTTCACTCCTGCAAGAAACTAGGATGAGTATCCTTAGTTCTGAACTTTTACAGTTCAGGACTGCCATGAATCTTTGGCGAAGTTTTAAGGTGACACTGTCATACAGCCAAGTAGATGTCGATGTCATTGAAATGCACATGAATAAGGGCTTTTAATTCTAGAATGAGAATAGGAATTATTGCACCTTTTAAATGACACGGTTTCAGAGTAGTATTATACAGTTACCTTCCCATCAGCTGGAAGTGTTAAAGGACCCATGTGAATATAATTTATATGCTTGTGAAATTCCAGTTACTTTGCATAATGTGGGCCTTTCCCCAACCCCAGTTTGGGATTTTTTTCCTTCTGTGCCTGAAATGATCATAGAATAGATTTTCATGGGAATTTAAAAACTCTGTCTAGAACATTTTTGAGGGACACTTTAAAGCCCCCCCCCGAAATATGTGAAAGCACAAACGCTACAAGTTTTAGCAGTTTTGATGCCATCATTAAGTTAATCAATTTTTGCTTGTCTCATGATAAATCTTTTTTAAAGTTTGCACACAAGTAACAAGAGTTACTTTTGAAGGTACATAAAGGGCTGTAAGCTAATTGTAGTGTCTATTAAGAAGGATAATGAGATGTGAGAAATTAGGGTTTTGGGTGTTTTATATATTCTCATCTGCATTTAGCTTCCTGCTCTGGGTTTTGTACTTGAGTGTTTCTCCCATAAACACGTACCCTCAAAATGACCACTCTGAAGTCTGCTGAATGTACCTTTTGAACAAACAATATTCTGCACATTACAGAAAAAGGTAAATTTTGTAAGTTTATGCTTTGCTAATTGTAGATATTTACTATTTTGAGAGTTATCTTTTTTGTAATCATTTTTGGTCCATCATGTACTTTAATTCACATTTCTTATTAATTATGGCACTAGGGAAGGAGGCACCTAGATTAGAAGTTTAATTTGTACTATTTCAGCCAATCTGTGAACATAAAAACTACACTGCTGCCCTGCTCTAATCCAACCTGCTATACCTAGAACAAATAACTCTCCTGAAATCCACACCCCAGGAGATGGAGTTGAGCTAAACTTCTGGTTTCTCATTTAACTCTTTAACTATATCATGACCCCATGGCACCAACCCAAGGAGGGTACTGTGATGAGGTGTGGGTATACAAAGGGAACTTTAGTTTTTCCACGAGTTCTTACCTGCTAGCCTTTTTCTGACATGTATACTGTATGAGTTTACAGACTATAGGTGGATATACAATTTAAAAGCTTGGTTTAATAAACATTTATTCCCCCCCCCATAAAAGAAATAAAAGACCTGAGAAAAAACAAATGAGAAAGAATACAATTAAGTGAAACACAACTCTTCTAATTAGCTAGAAGTTTTGCTGAGACAACTGGAATTAAGGAGTTGTTGGAAGAGTGAAATGAAGTAGAAATCATTCAGGTTATTGTGAGGGTATAAACAACCAGGTCCCAATTCTTGAATTTGTTAGGTAGAGTCCCTCTTGCAGTTGTGTCCTGCACCCAAAGGTGTGCCATATACATCTTCTACCTCCTGCCTCCCCGCAACTTAAATAGAATTAAGTTTTTCTCCTATGTGGATGTGTGTTAGAGAAAATATTCTTGAAAGGTACAAAGGTTCAAACAAAGGACTAGAGAAAAGCTGGTGAAGTCTTAAGTGACTTGGTAAAAGGTTCTGAGGGCCAGCTTGGCTTTTGCGCCTAAAGGAAGGTTGTTGAAGAGTGTAGAGGACATGATTGCATTAATGTACACAGCTATGATTTTAATTAAAAAAAAGAGAGAGAGTACCAGACAGAATGTACAGCAAGCATGAAGCTGTCGGGTATGTCTGAGACCTCTCTGTTGATAGGAACTGACCGAGCTCCGTGATAGCCTTAATATTGCCCTGAGTACTGTGGGGTAAAGAGAAATGAGGATAAATGTATAACCCAGGTGTGGAAAAGAAATCAGGGAAGGCAGATACTTATCCTTCAAACACCCAAGAAATCAGTACATACCATGAGTGATTAGAGGAGCTACAGATGAGAGAACAGTAAAATACGCCAATAATCCAGACGAGAACCCTGAACAGTCTGAAATTATCCTGATAATCTCAGCAGGATGATTTTACATATGAGGATCCGAGAGCACAGCTCTTAATCTGGTTACCCATTAGAATCCCCGGCAACTTTCATGAAAACACACTGGGGAAACACACTGTTATCCCAGACCAATTGAAGCTGTATCTTTAATTGATGCATGAAGAAGGATGTCTTTTAAAAGCCCCCCGAATAACTCTGAGGTATAACTATTTGTCTGAGAAATCAAGAAAACAGTGAAACTAAGAAAATCTAAATGTACTATGCAGAAATTGAGTTTGTGATTCTTTATAAGTAGTAAGCAATCTGAGTAGATGGAGAGAGAATATTAATAAATTAGGGTTGACATACTTTTTATTTTTCCACTAATATGGAGTTCTTAGTATTCTCATAATGGAAAAGGGTCACTATGGCTCTATTTTAAGGATTAGCTCTAGTCTCAAAGGGGCTTATGAATAGGACATAAGAACACTTCCTCCTGTGGGTTATGTTAGCCTTAAGAATATTTTGGGATAAAGGTTTGTTACAAATAAAGTCAGGGTTTGTGATTCTCTGAAAAATGCTCCAGGGAGTACAGAGAGATACAGACATGCCCCGAAAGACCTCAGAATCTACCTGGAGAGATGCGATCTCACAGCCGCCAAATGAGCAGAACACAGAGTGAGCAAGAAAAGTTCCACAGAACAAAGGGGACTTGGGGGATGCCTAGACTCTGCTGAGGCAGACAAGCAGGTTTCCTGGTTGGCAGACAGGCACAAGGTTTTGTAGGGTCAGTGTAAGAAATGGCTAGAGGTAAGAGGTCAGGTGTAGTGAACAGAGGGAAGGAAGAAAGCCCTGTAGCCCTGACAGGTGACTGCCTACCTCAGTTACACTCAGCCAGTTACCATCGGAACCTCATTTTTCCCTTGCCAGTTATTGGTTTAAGAGAGAACATGTGACTCAACTCTCGCCAGTGAGATGTAAAGACCCATTCTCTAGAGTGCTTCTGGGAAACGTGTCCCCCTCCTAAAAGAGATACACGTTCCCCTGCCTGGATGTGACGCTTGGGACTTCTTCTGCCACCATGCAAAGCCTGTCTAAGGACATACCAGCACACAGTGGGTGGCAGAGTAAAGTGACAGTAAAAACTTGGGCCTGTGATGATATCACTGAACCAGTGAATCAATTAACCCCCCAATTCACCTCTGAATGTACATTATGAAGAAGATAAACTTTCCCTATTGTGAAAGGCAGTTCGTTTTGAGGTATCCTGGGGGTTTTACTGGCATCTAAATATACTCAAACAGTAAGGCTGGAAAGACGAATTAGAATGGATTCTTGAGGGTTCCTGGGCCAGGTTTAGAAGTCTAGATTTTGTGTTATGGGTAAAGAGACGTTATTAAGTAGTAATCTCACGCGAAAGAGTGGCACTGTTGGTTGTAACAGAACAACAAGAAAAAAAGGGTTGGGTTACTTGTTGATAGTCCATAAGGGTTCTATTCCATAATCCTCTAGGGGACACTAAAAGTGGTTGTGGAAAGTCATGATTGGGCAGAAAAACGTACAAAATCTCCTAAGATGCGGAGGGAAAGGGCCATGTTAACTCTGCCTTTTTCCTTTGCTAAACACCCACTCTCATTATCTCTGCTGATGAGGCTTCCCTGTGGTCATCAATTAGAAGTTAAATTCTCAATGTAGCTTATTTGAATGGAAATATTCCCTCTCCCTCCCCGGCTTATAGAAGCAATCAATATGCAGCTACATAATTAATTTTAAAAGACTCACCCAAAAGGAAGCCCTTGCCCCGTGCCCTGAAGGTTGCTAAACCTGCACATAAAAGAAGTTGTAAAAATAAAATTACAAGCTGCTTTATTTGCTTAAAACTCCCATCTGCACCAGTTACCATATGTGTAATAAGTAATTATTTTCCCTGTGCTCCCAACAATTATATTCTCTAACCAGTTTTTAAAATATTTTCCATTCAACTTTCCTTTTAAGATTAACAATGCGATTCCTAAACCATGGATTCCTTTAACTTCTTCTCTTAGAGCCCCAAGGGAAAGTCCAATTATCCAGACAAATAATTACATGTTGTGGATGTATCATTAATAAAGATCAAAATCTAGGAGCATGGAATGTCAATAATATTTTTGGCCAAGAAAATCTTCCTGATGTTAAAAGAAAATATGAATTCTGAATAGGAACAGGAGTTCGTTGCTACTAAGATTTGACCATTCCTCATTCAATTGAGGGTCAAATGTCACCCTTTTCATTCAAACCTTTACTATGTGACTATTAAGGGCCAGACACAATTCTAAGAGACAAGAATTAATGTACTCTTTGTACACATGGAACACAGAGCAAAGGAAGGCAAGTTATTATGACATACTATAATTTAACTGTGTGTTAAATATTTACCCTACTGGCATGAGCTGAGAGCTATGGAACCACAGAGAAGTAGATAACCCAAGCTAGGATGTGGGGAAGGGTTATCAGAGGACACCACCCTTTGAAATGAGTCTTGAAGATGAGTAAATTGGCCCTGAAGGTGAGGAAGGACAGTCTCCAAAGAGGACGCAGAGCAAATCCAGAAGGAAGAAGAGGCCAAAGGCTGGGTGTGTGGAGGGGACTTGGGGGAAGTATGCAAGGGAGGGATGACTACTGGTTTTGCATGCCAAGCAGGAGAGTTGGTTTTTATTTTGGAAGCAATGGGAGTCAGGGAAAGATACCTGAGCTCAGATGCCACAGGAGTGAAATGAGGTAAACAACAAAAAAGGGAGGGAGGGAGGAAAGGAGGGGAGCCCCTAAGGCAGTGGTTCTCAACCTGTGGGTCACAACCCACAGGAACTGTATTAAAGGCATTAGGAAGGTTGAGAACCACTGCCCTAAGGGGTTGTTCCAGCACGAAGGTGTAGAGTAGGAATTAGAAGAGAGGTCTGGGCTGGAAGTATAGACAGGGAACCTGCCTGTTTAAGATGGCTGGGCCCAAGGGTGTAGTCGATGGTCCTCAAGGAGAGGAAAGAAGTCTCAAATTTAGGGGTGAAATACCATGGAGACCATTAAATTTTCCTGGTTAAGGCCACCTAGGGGGGAAGCCCACCAAATCCTGGGATGCTAACAGAGCCATACAGCATTTATTTTCTTAAACTTGCATAGATAATTCTGGGCATAGACAACATTGTATATTTAATCTGTTTCCAGCTCAATCATAAACACATAGCCTTTGTCTCAAGGGCAATGACTAAGAAAATATTTATGGCATAAAGCAAAACATGAACACTGAATAGAAATGACAACAACAAAAGATTCATATCATTCCTAGAACTGTTGATACATTTGTCCCTACCAATCACACCCTCAATTTGTGTTTTTGTTAAACAACAACCAAACTTGACTAAGCTTTCTGCGACCGCTCACCTTCCACTCAAGATGAGTTTATGCTTTTATTTTTATTCTTACCATCATTCCCTTTGTTCTTAAGTGAATGCTCAAGTTCCACTTATACATGAGCTAATATATGCAAAGGGCCTAGTGCAGTGCCTGACACATAGTAGCTTATCTACTGAGTGCGTTCTATCACCCGCTGTTTAAGACACTATCTTCTCCCTGAGTCACTGATCAGGGAATCCATGGTGTAACTCTCCTCCTCCCCACTTTGATATTCTGATTCTCTGTATATATATGTACACTAGATCTCTAACATGTTTGCCGTATAGACAGCAACTATGAAGCACTGTAATTGAGCTGTTTGGGATCTTCACTGAGAGAAGGGAAAATCAGGTATCATTTGGTATTTGCACTTGCTTGAGAGACCAGCGCATTTCTCTCAGGACATGTGCTTGAATATTTATAATTTGTTTGTATACAATGTGCCTTACAGAAGGCACAAGAATAGTTAACTTACCAAATCAGAAAATGCCATCCCTTTTCCTAAGCAACTCATGTAAGCAGATGGCAAATGACTATTTTTATAGCTTGTTTCTCCATTACATGTAAAAATATTTATTAACAGTGTATTTCTGTCGTGTCTGTGCAACAGCAAGAAACCCAGTCAGGCAGCTGGCCCTGCGGCTGGGGGAGGGAGAATGAATGCTGATCTGCTCTGGCTCCCATCTCAGCAGATGATCAGACAGAGCCTCAGCCTGGGGGAGGAAAGCAAGGAACGCCTGCTGGTTCCCAGCGCCCAAGGTGCCCCCAGCAGCAGTCAGGAGCAACTGTCACGACATAACTCCAGCTTTCATCAAATCTAAGGTCTCACCGATCATGAGATGGACATTATCTTATATACTACTGAGAAAGCAGAAGCATCCCAGATGGGAAGCTGAACAGGAAAACCCCATCTGGAGCTAGGGAAGCAAAAGGCCACAAAGGCATAAACCTGCAGGCAGAATGGGATGGCAAGGAGAAGCACATGTAACCCGGGCACTGGGCAGAGGGAGGGAGGAGTCTCCCCTGAAGATCTGAACCACAAGCCAGAACTCACGGGGGTTTGCATTCCGAATCCCACCACCAGCGTGGTCCAGCAGCCCTCAGGCCATGAATCTGGACTTTGGTCTTAGTTTGGTAGTGCTCCAGCTGACCAGCAGTGCAAACTCTCTGGAAGAAATGGATTGCCAGGGCAGCAAGCTGCATCCTGCTTTCAGATACATTAATGCACAAAAATATATACGCCCAAGAACAGAAATACATGGACCTTGTGCACTGTGAGGCCCGACCTAGCTGTTGCTCAGGTCCGGAGTTAAGAATATCAAAGAAGAGGGCAAGACAGAAACCAAAATCCAAAAGGTGACTCAGTGAAGGAAATGAAAGCAATGGAGACAAGCCATGCACTGGTACACAGGGGACAGGCAGGTGAGTCCCAGGCCACAGCTCCATCCCTCTGTTTTCTGACTTCCAAAGCCAGGAGAGACCCTCCCCCAGCTTCAGTTCATTAATAAAACGTGGAAAATACTTTTTCTAGGATTACTGAGGAAATGAAAAAAAAGCAACTATACTTAAAAGCATTTTATATACTATAAAAGTACCATGCCAATAAAATGGTACTTACTGTTCTTGGTTTAAATATTCTGAATACTCCTCCAGTCAGATTAATTTTTTCTTCTAATTTTCACTTAGCAAAGGTTTGTACATCAATCAGGCCCTGAGTGCATCCTTATTAAGTGAGGAACTAAAAACTGCCAACCTCTGGCCCCAGCTCTCCTCAGTCCCAAATTCCTGCGGGCTGGTTACCACAGTTGCTAAAAATGGAAAAGGGAGAAAAAAAACAAAACCACCAAGTCAGGACAGAAAGTACTTATGCTTAAACAAAGACAGCCACATATCTACCCTTGGTCTCCCTAAAACTCACACCTACAACAAAACCAGAACACAAGCTGAACGGCATGCCTTCACAGCAGCAGACTGAAGTTAGGCTCCGGGCAACCTGACAGTGCATCAAACAGGACAGAAGACAGGCCGCAGAGACCCTGAGGATCACTATAGAGCACCTGGGAGAAGCAACCCAAGTCTAGGCTTCCTGGAACACCTTGGTATCTGCTGCTCCGCTTATTAACAGTGAGAGCAGGGCGAGGAGGTCCGCACCAAAGCACACTGCTTCAAGTTGAAGGAAAGATGAGGCTCCTGGCTGGGAGTGAGAATCAGGGATCGAAGAGGACACTTTCCAACCTAAGTAACCCTGCATACACAAAGGGGAGCTTACGGTTCAAGGAGAACAGGAAGGAATGGAGACTTGGGCTCATTCAGGCCCTGCCATCACCCATCACATGTCTCTGGGTAAGCTTGTTGCCTATACAACAAAAAGCTGGGCAGGATGACCGAAGGCACGATTTATATGTGACATTTCATGATTCTAGCCATTTAAGGATGGCAGTATTTAAGGAACAGAGTTCTGGGCTTTTCATTCTCTGTTGTCTACCCATCCATCTCCTCTTTTTTTTTTTTTTCTTTTTTTGCCTGGGAACAAAAAACTCTCCTAAGAACAAATTAAATAAATACAAATAAATAAAGATAAAAAGAGCACACCAAAATGAATAAGTTGTCATGTGAAGAGACTAAGAAACACAGGTGTACACACGTGTTTTAATTAAAATTCAAGGGAGGTCCAGAAAGTTGAGTGAACACAGAGGAGGTGCTCAAGTTGCTTGAGGTAGGAGCAGGAGGCTCAGGATGAAAATGACCATCGGAGGCAGAGAGCAGATAAAACTGGGGAATGAACTGAGCGATGAGCGATATGGGCAGCCCAGAAAGAGGGCCAAACTGTCACAGTCTTTAAATACAGTCTCACCCTCAAGCCAGCAACACAGAGACTGATCATTTTAAAGCAAAGGTCCACGTTTGGCCAAGGGGCCCTGTAACTTCTTCCCATTTATTTCATTCTGAACACTTGTTTTGAGTAACTATTCCAAAATATTTCTGCGGGAACTATATCAGTCAACAAACCAGACAAAGGTAGAAACTTGTCCAAAACACAAATTTTTAAAAAGTGGTCTCTAGTTCCGGCCTTTTCCAGACATTCCTTGAACTTTTCACAACGGATAACTATCAGAAGCCCCAACCCACAAGTTTCCTGTAGATTAAAAAAGAAAGCAAAACTATGGAGGTCCAAGAGTTGTCCAGTAATAAACAATTTTTCTGGGAAACTGGGTACAAGGTTTATTTCACCTCAGTTAGGACGTTAGCCAGTATTTTTGTCAGACTCAAATTCTTAAAGTTTTAAATATTTCCTATTTTCATTCTTTGGCTCACAGCTAAATAGATAAGGGTTCTTATCTGGGGGCTCTACTTGATAAGGACTTAGGAAAATATAGTTCAAAAGAAAAAAAAAAACATGTAAAGAAATCTTTCTTGTGACAGTAGCGGTCTTTTTCCTTCATGAGGAAATCTGGCGGCTAGAGCTAAGCTGCAGGAATTCCCTGCCAAGAAAGACGACCTCTGAGGGTGGGCAGGGTTTGCCCTGAGTAGTCACAGTCCTACCTGCTGAATGCCCAGAGGCCTTTCAGACCTTGGAGCATCTCATAAACACAATTGTGTTAGGTTCCACTGCAATGTCATAATTCAGAAATTAAGGAACAAGAAAGTTAAATAAATAGTCTGCTCAGGGACAAAAGGAAGTCCAAGCCACCATTTAAGCTTTAAACTGAAGACTTGCATTACACCCCTTGACCTCAGAGACAGGCGCTCATTGGTGGTTTGGAAAAGAAGCTTTCTTTTTCTTCTTCTTATTCTTTTTTTTTTTTTGGTGAGGGATGGTTTTGACCCCACTACCTCCGGCATATGAGACTGGCACCCTACCCTTTTGAGCCACAGGCGCTTCCTGGAAGCTTTCTTTTTTAGTTACATTGTTAAAGGAGACAAATGGTTTGATGTCAATGGTGTTTTTAAAAGCAGATCTTATGATGCTTCTGAGTTTTTTCCCCCAGCTTTATTGAGGTCTAACTCACAAATAAAAATTATACACCTGTAGTACCAAGGGCAGGATGACAGAGACTCTGTCTCAAAAAATAAAAAATAAAAAGTTACACATATTCAAGGTGTGAGATGATTTAACATATATAGTGTATTGACTACTACAATCAAATTAACACATCTATCACATGCATAGTTGCTCTTTTTGTTGATGGGGGGAGGATGAGGACACTTAAGATTTATTCTCAGCAAATTTAAAGTAAACAATACAGCTTTATTAACTATAGTCACCATGCTGTCCAATAGATCACAAAAACTTATTCACCTTGTAATTGAAATTTTGTAACTTTGATCAACACCTCACCACTTCGTCCATGCCCCAGGCCCTAGGCAACCACTGTAACTCTTAGCTTTAGTAAGTTCAACTGTTGTAGATCCCATGTACAAATGAGAGCGGATGGTATTTGTCTGTGTCCATTATTTCATTTAGCATGTCCTCCAGGTTCATTTCCTTCTTCCCTATGACTGAAGTGTTCCATCATATAGATGCTCCGCACTTCTTCATTCATCCATGCACTCCTGTGCAATTAGATTCAGTCCGTATCTCGGCTACGGTACCTGATGCTTCCCTGGGAGTGCAGGTATCTGTTAGACACACTGATCTAATTTCCTTTGGATATTTATACTCAGAAGAGGGCTTGCTGGATCATACGGTACACAGTGGTTCTACTTTTGAGGAACCTCCATGCTTTTCCATAATGATCATGTAATTTTTATTCCCAGTGTGAAAGGGTTCCCTTTTCTCCATTTCCTTGACAAAATTTAATTTCGTTAACAAACATCCTAACAGGGTGGGACATCTAACTGTGGTTTTGATTTGCATTTCTCTAATGATTAGTGATGTTGAGCACTTTTCATCTGCCTACTGGCTGTTTGCATGTCAATTCTGGTCCTTTGCCCATTTGGGGAGAGGGGGTGTTTGGTTTTAGATATTGAGTTGTTCCTTATATATTTTGGATATAAAACTCTCATCAGATATATGGTTTGCAAACATTGTCTCCCATTCTATAGGCTTTTTCATTTGCTTCATTGTTTCCTTTACCATGAAGAAGCTTTTTAGATTGTCATAACCCCATTTGTTTTCTTTTGCTTCTGAGGTCATATCCAAAAAATCTTTGCTAAGGCCAGTATCAAGAAGCTTCTTCACAGCTTGGCGCCTGTGGCTCAGGTGGCTAAGGCGCCAGCCACATACACCTAAGGTGGTGGGTTTGAATCCAGCCCAGGCCCGCCAAACAACAATGATGACTACAACCAAAAAATAGCCGGGCGTTGTGATGGGCACCTGTGGTCCCAGCTACTTGGGAGGCTGAGGCAGGAGACTCACTTGAGCCCAGGAGTTGGAGGTTGCTGTGAGCTGTGATGCTACAGCACTCTACCCAGGGGGATAGCCTTAGGCTCTATCTCAAAAAAAAAAAAAAAAAAGAAGAAGAAGAAGCTTCTTTGCTATGTTCACTTTGAGGAATTTTTATGGTTTCAGGTCTTACATTTAAGTCTTTAATCCATTTCAAGTTGATTTTTATATAGGCTATAACAGAAGAGCCCAATTTTATTCTTTGGCAAGTGGATATCCGGTTTTCCCAACACCATTTAATGAGGATACTATTGTTTCCCCATCGTGTTTTCTGGGTGTCCTTGTCAGGGTATTTCTGTGCAGTTCTCCAGGTTCATACTAGATCCATTTAAGTGGTCATTTATCATTTGCTCACACTGGATTTTAAGCTTCTTCCTAGGGCAGGGATTATGCCTTATTTATCCTTGCAGCCATCTTTTGCCACACCTAGAGCAGGGCCCCATCACACAGAGCCTGAGGAGAGTTGGAACCTGTGAGACACTGATTACTCTGTTCCAAGAGAAATCCTTGATAACGATGAAAAACACACGTCATAAGTTCCAGATAAAGTTAAGTAGGTGCGAGATATTCCTTTACTGACCCAGATTAGACTGCTTCCTACCCCCCTCTACATTCTCATGACACAAGAGAGTAACAAAGGCTCTAAAAGCAGACTGTGCCTGGGGACTCCTACCTCAATGGTTACAGCGCCAGCCCAGTGCGCCAGGTGGCAGGTTTAAGCCCAGCCAGGACCTATTAAACAAATAAAAGCAGATGCATTGTAAAAAGAACCCTCAACCTATAAGTATAAAAGAAGAGCTGGAAAAATTTTTACGAAAAAACAAACTTTATGCAATCTTCTTTCCTTCCTAAGAGGCTCTAGCAACACCAGAGATTCTCAAGGCAAACACTAGCCTTCTGGTGGAGCATTTGGCTTTCTTCAACTCCTGTGTCTGGATGGCAACGGTAACTGGCAAAGGCATAGTTCACATGAGAAGGCCAACAGCAAGATGCCACATGGAGGAGTTGGGGGTTCATGAACAAGCCAGGAAGCACACAGGGCTGGGCCTTCTTGCTAGGTTCTTTCTGCCTAGGAGATGGCAGGGCAACACGTGCTCTTGCTGAGAGGAAAGAAAAGGGGAAATCACCACTGGCTGGAGGTGAAAGGAAGGAATGGATTATGATGGAGTTTCAGATTTTTATTTTTATATCTGGCTTAAGGATATAGTTACACCAGCAATAAATGACTGAAGTCTAATAGCCTTTTAAGTTGTGTGCATTTTTCTTCCCCCGTAAGGGGCCAAAACCTCTGTGTGGACACAGACTCTTTAATGGTAATGAGGACTTGAGAATTTCCACACCTGGCAGTGCCCATAGCTCCGTGGGTAGGGCACCGGCCACATACACGCAGGCTAATGGGTTCGAATCCAGCCTGGGCCAGCTAAACAACGACAACTGCAGCAACAACAACAACAACAAAAATAGCCGGGCACTGTGGCAGGCACCTGTAATCCCAACTACTTGGGAGGCTGAGGCATGAGAATCGCTTAAGCCCAAGAGTTTGAGGTTGTTGTGAGTTGTGACTCCACGGCACTCTACCCAGGGCAACATAGTGAGACTGTCTCAAAAAAAAAAGAGAGAGAATTTCCACACTTGCCAAGTCAGTATTACTTGGAACTCAAACCTGACTCAGCGCACATGAAGTCTTTGCTCACTACTGTTTTACTACAGTCAGTGGTGCTTCATAAACCTCAAGCTTAATGATGTAACTTCAGCAGAGCTAATATAAATAGCTCAAAATTATTGATTTATCTGTGGATGCAATTATTAACCATTCAGCCTAACAACATGTTACTTGATCACTGTCTGCTGCCTACGTATCTTTATCAGATGAGGCCCCAAAGTAAAACTTTTAGCTTAATATATCAGACTCTCCAGAGGGTCAGGTGGACTTCAGGTAAGAAGTCTGAAAACAGAGGCGATAACGGATTACATACCTCAGATTTCTAGTTATTAGACAGTCTGGAAGCATTTTTTAAAATCAAAAAATTGTATTTACTTAGAAGTACTCAGAATGTCAACAAACTGTAACAAGCTGTAACTTCTCTTTTGCAATTACAGAGTGGTATTCAGTTAACACAGCGGTTCTCAACCTGTGGATCGCGACTCCTTTGTAACAATAAAAACACATCCTGCATATCAGATATTTACATTACGATTCATAATAGAAGCAAAATTACAGTTATGAAGTAGCGTTGAAAATAATTTTATGGCTGGGGGTCACCAGAACATGAGGAACTGTATTAAAGAGTTGAGGCATTAGGAAGGTTGAGAACCACTGAGTTAACAGAACAACAATTTTTTTTTTTTTGAGACAGTCTTACTTTGTCACCCTCAGTAGAGTGCTGTAACATCACAGCTCACAGCAACCTTAAACTCTTGGGCTCAAGTGATTCTTTTGCCTCAGCCTCCTGAGTAGCTGGGACTACAGGTGCCTGCCACAATGCCCAGCTATTTTTAGAGGCAGGGTCTCCCCCTTGCTCAGGCTGGTCTTGGACCTGTGAGCTCAGGACAATCCACCCACCTTGGCCTCCCAAGCACTTAAGATTACAGTCGTGAGCCACTGCACTTGGTGTTGAACAATTACTTCATATAAGCTGCCTCAGGGACAAGTGAAGATGAAAAAACTACTAGCTACGCACCAAGAAGAACCTGTTTTAAATTCCATGCCAATTTACAACCCCCTCTACCATACCGGGCAAGGTTAGTGGCTAGTGAAAATACCACCAGGAAAAGGCTATTTAAAGATGCATTCGGTAATGTGTTAATTATGTACAGCTTAAAAACAAATCTCACACAGCCTTACATTTCAATTGTTTTCTTTAAAAAGAATGAGTTGTGTACAGGGGGGGTTAAATGCTTTACAAACAAGAAAAAAACTGCTAGAACCAGGTCACTCATCATCTTCATCCTCCTCCTCCTCTTCATCCTCTTCCTTCTTTTCTTGCTTTTTTCAGCCTTGATGACTCCTTTTTCGTTGCATCAGGCTTTCCTTTAGCTCGGTCTGCAGCAATATCCTTTTCGTATTTTTCCTTCAGCTTTGCAGCCTTCTTTTCATAAGGCTGCTTCTCATGCGTAGCAGTGTTAGTCCACATTTTTCCCAGCTTCTTTGCAACATCACCAACGGATAGGCCAAGATGTTCTTCTTTGATTTTGGAGCAATACTCACAACAGAACAAGAAAAAAGCCAAAGGTCACTCAGTGCCCTGGGATCCTTGAACTTCTTTTCTGTTACCCCTTTAGGAAGGATATAGGTTTTCATTTCTCTTTAATAATAGGCCTAGCCTGCCTTTGCCAGATCTTTAAATTTTCCTTTCTCTTTAGCAGACATGGTCTTCCACCTCTCTGAGCACTTCTTCGAAAACTCTGAGTTGACTGAAGCATCTGGGTGCTTCTTCTCGAGCTCCTCCTGACAAGTTTGCACAAAGAATACATGTGATGACATTTTGCCTCTCAGCTTCTCAGGAGCTCCTTTGACCTTAGTTATTTTTCCTTAGCGAGGCACAGAGCGGCCCAGTGCCCATCCGGCTCTCACTTGCCCCGGCGCTGTCTCTACGGAGCTCAATGTACTGCAATGGCTGTCTCTGAGAGCATTTTCACAGTTTAGTCCTTAGATAAGGATTTAGACCAGATGGGAGATCTTATTAGAAAATCTGAATGAAGAGGCTTAACTGTGGTTAATCAAATGATGACTGATTTCCAATTTGGAATTTGATCAAATCAATTAGCAAACTGGTACCAAAACTTTGGTCAAGAGTAAAATCGTTAAGAGGGCTACGGTCACTAAAAACAGAGGTGCTAAATTCTCTTCTGTCCTACCTTAACTTTAAAAAGTTTTATATGTGTGTGTGTATATATACATATATCTGTATTTTTTTATTTTGCAAAGGACTCGCTGTTCACCTTGGTCCGTGAAAGCAGGCTTGTCTTAGATGATGGGTTGTTAGGAGTTAATGTCCCATCCAAGACAGGCTAAAAAAACAGTGAGTGGCAATGAGCATCAGAGAGTAAGAGCATTCCCGAAGACACCAGTGTGCCTGAACAAAGTTTGCTGGCCTGCCTAGACCTGAAGTAGACAGCTGAGAGTACAACAAAAGAATTTAAACCAGATAAATACACTTGGAAAAACAATCCCATCCACAGAGGAGTTTCAAGCATTTTAAAATTACAGCAATTAGTCAATATTTTAATAAGTTTCAAAATTTTAATATGGGAATATATTATATATGAAACCCTTGAAAACTACAGGAAGGCTGACTTAAGAAACTGTGTTCTATAGTCTGTATGTTACCCACGAATCAAAGACAAAGTTACCTGTGAATCATCACATATCTTTATCCCTAGCTGAATGCTGGAAAGCTGTTATGATTATACACATTTTATATATATTACATATAGCTACAGCTCATTTGATTCTAAAGAATGACAGATTCAGTTACTCTGAACTAATGTCAGCTCTTCTTTGGGTAAATACTCAAGTTTTTAAAAGATAAAAGCAACCAGGCCAACCAAATCTGATGATATGCAAAGGGACCGTTATGGATTTGTCCTGAGGGAGAAGTTGCTACCCTGTCACCTGGTCCCTGATGCTTCAGCACTGATTTAATACTGCTTGTTCCCTCTCAGTCCCTCTCCCACCCAACCAGGTAAACTAAACAGTGCAATGCTCCTAAGTAACATATGGCTTTAAAAGTAACATTTAAGTTTTTGTCCCACATAGGATGGGGGGGGCAGAAAAGTAACATTTATAAAAAGTATTCTTGAGGCAATGATAAGATCCTTCTCCAAAATTCAAAAGGACTGTATGTAAATCTACCCTATTCCTTTGAGACAGTAATTAGTTCTGAAGATTGAGCCTTACAAGGAAGCTTTCGCCTGACCTGAGTCTGCTTTAAAGAGAGAGGCTTGCAATTAGTCATGACCATTTTTCCTCCTAAGGGTACTACTGGTTTTCACCAACAGATACTGAATTTAAGTCCAGAAAATGTTAAGTCTGCATTTAGAAACAATATTCTCTTAAGTCACATGGTACCCGAATAAGCAAAGTTTGGTCAAGAATCTCCTACTGCTCTTCTTTCACAAGTTTATTCTCTGTTTAAGGTGCCGGATGAGTTTGTTCAAACTAATCAAAGCAGTCGATTATACTTGGGATAATATAGTAGAGCCAATTTTGCCTCAGGACAGACATCAGTCTTCAGGAATAAGAGGAGAAAATGCTCCCTCTCTGCCCAGTGCACGAGCTCGCCGACTGAACTTCAGCATTGCTTCTCAAACGGCTAATTGGAATGCTGTAGTTTTACAAAACTGAGCAAACTCTAACATTCATCATCATTTAAAAAATAATTTCATGGACGTCTACTGAATGTGTGAAGCAGGGAAGCAGGTGCCTAGAAGTGAATACAATTTGTGCTTAAAAGGAATTATGCCCTGACAACTATTTTAACAAGGAAATGATCTCTATTTCTTGACTTTTAAAATGTGATCTGGAACTGAGAACACTACTTTTTTCTCAATGAATGCCACAGTTTTACGTTACATGGAGTCTAATTTGTGTATTTTGTTCTTGGGAATATTGTGCTTTACCCAAAGAAAGCAGCTTTCATGGATAGTATGAGAAATGATCTTCAGGATGACACCTGGTACACAGGGAGGATTACAGCAGAAGGCAGGTGGGCCAAACTTATGTCTTTGGTGACTGCCCGTGCATCCGGAGAATGATCCCATAAGTGTTACAGACTAACAGCATCCAGGATTCATTTCATCCTCCACTCTGCCCACACCGTCTTTCAGTGAAATATTCCATTCTATAAATAGGCATTTTCATTTTTACAGAGTAAGATAATCTTAAATGGAGCCTAGTCCTGTGTGAAACCTGAGCAGCAAAGGGGAAGGCAGGACAAGCAGCTCAAAGTGTGTATGTGTACGTGTCAGGAACTGGCCTGCTGATCTGACCTTCTGCCAAGGAAGATAGGTGCAGAGTGGCGGCCTATCTGCCTAGGCTGACGGTGGGAAAATTTCAGCTCCGGAAGTAATTTTTCCTACCAGCCCATCTGGTGAGCCTCTTCCCATAGCCAGATGAAAGAAGAGAAGCTGGCACCTTACCACTATCAGGCAGCTACAGGGGTGACACTGGGCTCTGCCTGCCAGGCTGCCTTCGGGATCAGACGTAGTAAAGCTGCAGGGTCTCAAGCCTCTTCGGCCAGAGAGCTTAAGTAACTACTTCCCAAGCTAAACAGATAAATCCACACGAATAGAGGCTCTCATTTTTGGAGAAAATTAGTCAGGAAATAAAACCTAGTATATCAGACATTTGCCACCCCTCATTCCTTCTCCCTCATCCTTTTCCTGATTCCATTTATCTTCTGAAGACAAAAGACATGTCTGGTTTTGAAAAATAAATGAACAACAAAGCCAACAAGTGACAGTTGGAGAATACAGATTGCTAAAAGAAATTTAAGCCCTTGTTAAATGGATTTAACACAGTAAAATAACTTTAAAGACAGTCCAAATATTCATAAACTCTTCATTATACTTTATTAGACATAATAGTAGATTCCTTGAAAGAATGAAAACAAAAATTAACTCACCTGACCCACCATTCACTTATGGTATTATATTATAAAAACCAAATGAAAATTATCATAAGACTGTTTAGTCTCCCAGGGCAGGGACTAAATTTTAGACGTGTAGTAGATTATATCATTATTCATCAAAATGTCCTGCTTCTTCCCCACGGAGATTATACACATATGTCCCTACCCCTATCAAACCAAACTTGTATGTGGCCACTGACTTGTTTGGGCCAATGAAATGTAAGCAGAAATGCCACATATCCCTCCCAGGAAGAAGCTTAAAGACCTTCTAGCAAGGAATGTTACCTGGCTCTCTCCTCTGCTAAGAGGAGCAGCTATGATATACATAGAGGCCCCTCCACCAACACACTGAAGTCAACACTGACCCACAATGAACATGAAGCCTGAGTGAGAAATCAGGGTTTCTTGTTGAAAGCCACTGAGATTTTGGGTCATATGTTAATAGAATAATTACATCTTGATTGATTCTGAGTCTTTTATGTGGGGCACTTAATAAAGCTTGGATACATAGATGATACAAAGTATTCAGAAATTCCAATGGTGAAATCTGGCAGGTAATAAGTGAATACAAACTAAATACTTATTTACAGGGTATAGAGACAAGCACCTTTTAGGTTAAATGACAGCTGGGAGAAGTGAAAAACCGAGGTTTTTATAAATTAAAATAAAGATCTGAGTTATGCAGTTTGATACAATTTAAGCAGTACCTGAAGTGTCTAGTCTAACAATCAGCACAAGACCTGCCATCTGGAATCCAAGCTGCACCGGACAGGAGTTGACAGAATATCACCTAAATCCTGAGGCGTCACTCAACTAGCTGCCAAAACAAACTTCACTCTACTTCTTTTTTTTTTTTTTTGAGACAGAGCCTCAAACTGTCCCCCTGGGTAGAATGCAATGGCATTACAGCTCACAGCAACCTCCAACTCCTGGGCTCTAGCGAGTCTCCTGCCTCCGCCTGCCAAGTAGCTGGGACCACAGGCGCCCACCACAACGCCCGGCTATTTTTTTTTTTTTTTTTTTTTTTTTGGTTGCAGGCGTCATTGTTGTTTGGCAGGTCTGGGCTGGGGATTCAAATCCGCCACCTTAGGTGTACATGGCTGGCGCCTAGGCCAGTTGAGCTATAGGCGCCAAGCCCACTCTACTTCTTGTATGAGGTCTAACCATTAAGTTTGCAAACTCATCCTCAAAAAGTGCCACGTGCTTCATTGCTGAGTATTTCTATGGTCACCTATGGCACTGACAGCAGCACCTAGTCCCCCCTTCAAAGCAATTTTGGAACTTTTTCTGGAATGACTATCAGAGCGTCATCAATAATGAAAGCCACTCAGCAAGACACCACCACACATCCACACACCGACACAGACGCAGCTGGGAGACGCTGATACATAAATTTTGCACAGCAGTGCAAAAAGCTGTTTGCACAGCAGCGCTGACAGAAGTGCAGCGCACAAGTTCATGAACTCAACTGTCAGACCTCGTATAATGACAACTCTGATGGTCATTCCAGAAAGGGTTCCAAAATTATTTGAAGAGTGGACCAGGTGCTGGCCTCAGTGGATAGCTTCCCAAGGGGAGTCGTGACAAGGTGACCAACATGCTATTCAGCAGGGAGGTAGGCAGCACTTTTTCTAGGATGAGTTTGAGAATTGTTAAATCTCATATAATAGATACATCTTGCATGAGGCAGTAGTAGGGGTTGAGTAACAGTTAAAAGTTTAACAACTCAAACAGGTAAACAAGTTCTCAAGTTCACCCACACCCAAAAATTCTATCATGTTCACTGACACCCTTTGGCATTGAACGACATTTCTGTATTGAGCTTTAGCGTGTGCTGTGCCAGACTGAAGTTGGGTGGGAAGGTGACCCTGGGATGGTAAGTGCAGAAGAGTCCCTGCGGATCCTCAATCCAGGAAACTTTCCTTAGGCTTTGGCGCCTGACGAAGCTTGTCTGGGCAGGCAAACGTCATCAACTCAGGTGCTGAACATATACTATCACCTGGCGCTGGCTCTGGATATCGGCACACCAAGGACCAGAAGGAGGCCATCATCTTTCCAGCTGGACTCAGCAGCTGTTTTCTCTGTTGTCTTTCATTCCTCATGGGTCTTTACGTAGGTCAGATATCACCAGGCATCTCCTCTACCACTATCTTCTGTCTTAACATGTCCAAGGGAACGTGTAACACGCCTGTAATGTCTTGGGCATACTTCATGGTAATCTAACCTACATCCAGAAGCTGCTATTAACGGCTCTAACACAAAGACCAACTAGGGAAAGTTTAAAACACACCAATTGATCAAATCTTTACCTAGAGGATATATTACGGGACTGGCCATGTGCCCTGGTATGAGAACAAATGGGTACATTCCAGCTCAAATAGCTTGTTTAGTGTAGTTACTGAGAAATGAAAAAGAGAAAGGAAACAAGATTACTCCTCTTCTTCTCAACAAGCACGATATGCAAACCATCAGCAGTAAGGCTTCCTCCACCCAAGGAAAACTTTTGTAGGAGGATAAAAAAGAGAAGTCTAGCAAAAAAGAAGAGTGTATGATACCAGATGGACTAAAAGAACAAAAGATACAACGCACCCCCAAGTTGTCTATTAAGAGTTTCCATTTAAGTGGTAATAAGAGATACTTGTCACAGATCAAGAAAATCATAGAAAAATTCACATATTAAATAAATAACTTTCAAAGAGAGTTATTTTAAAGGGGAGGGGGTAAAGCACGGTGGAGGAGAATGGATTACCGTGACATGTAGTGGCCACAGATAATAGATATATAAAAAAAGTACACAACGAGGTTATGTTTAAAGTATAACCATAAAATTTAAGTGTATAATTTTCTATTATGTAAAAACTGTTGTTCATGCAAAATAGATCATAGTCAGAATATATAAATAAATACACATAAACAGAAGGTTGCGGCAATGGGTTGTGGTTGTGATTTTTTTCCATATAAAGTAGATTAATATACATTTTTTAAAAGATTATACTCACTAAGTTCCACAAGCCCCAGTAACTTATACCAAAACCTCTAGTCAGCAGTTCTCAACATCGGACAGCCATTCCACTCCAGAGGCATATGGAAGTGTTTGAGCAGTCACGTCTGAGGGGTACTCCTGACATTTAGCTGGCAAGGGCAGGGGGTATAGAACCCCCTGCAACACACCAGCGACTCTACTGTTGAGAAACTGTCACTAGGATAATTAATTTTTCTAAGACTTATCAAGTGCTACCCAAGCTACACTATAAAAATCCTAAGATGCACCCAAAAACCATTAATATATAGTATGATTTAAAACTATAGCTATATTTTTTGCTTAAAATAACTGAAAAAGTACATTATCTCTCCTCAAAGATGGCAATGGGTAAAAGCTTTTACAAGAAGAAAGAAAATGACCTCACTTCCTAAGAGAAGTTAATATTGTTGTCATGAACAGAAACAGTAACTAAGCAAACACTGATGGTGTAAAAATCATCTCCACTTACTAAACACATTGTGGACCTTGTCAATACACCATTATCCCACAGGTGGTTTGTGAATGTATATATACATATACATACATATATACACACACACATATACATACATATATATTTTTAAATTAAATCATAACTGTGTACATTAATGCATTTATGGGGTCCTCTTTATCAGTAACTCCTACTCTGATCTGAAAGTTCCAAGAGGAAGAAGCCAGGGAAAGTGGCCAGAAACCCTGCAGTCACTGTCATGACCAAGAAAGAGCTGAGCACACTGTGGGCAGATTTGCTCCTTGTGCCACCCGGAGATTCTCACAGTTCTATATACAGCACCTTCCCGCCAGCCTCAAATAAAAGTGGGTGAGGAAATGGAAAAACACTGTTTCATGTAGGGTGTAGAAGTGAGATGCTGTATGTCCAAATGGCTTTCCTACCTGTGTGCATTTTCAGAGCAGTGAGCATAAACTTCCTTAAGGCTAGCGATACTGCCATCTAGTGAACACAGTCCTTTTTACAACAGAAAGTCACAAAAATTGAAGAGCTCATGAGCCTCTATTTCTAAAGTAGAGTCAGGAAGTACAAACATCCTATTTTTAATGTTATTTGAATTGTCACTTATTTTACATTGAGAAGAAGAAAAAATAACGGGAAGTTTCCACTCTGTGGATTCCCCTTAGGAATTACCAAAACCTCAAAAATAAGCACAATAGCGGCATATAAGCAACTTCTATTTTCCTGTAAAGGGCAGAGTATCCTATGTCCAGCAGCGGTTGTTGTAGTTGCACTTGTGATCATCAGGGTGCTGTGAGTGGTGTGTCCATCTTCCCTGTACATGAGTACTTATGTTCTTCCTGAGCTGACGGGATCTTAGAGTCCCTGGGAACTGCATACCTGGTTACACTTCCTTCTTAGTCTTGGCTAATAAGGAGCACAGAGCCAAATTAGTGGCCTATTTCCAGCATATTAAGACGTAGAACACACCCGCTATCTCTATCTTTACTGCACATGGCCCCTTCTTGCTCTTTTCCCTTTGTCTCAATATCTTCACTCACTGATTTTTAATTTTATTTTGTATGATCTTTTATGCCACCATGAATTCTTTTTCTGAAACAAGATTGTATAAGCAAAATACATTAGTATTTGCTGCATGTATGATGCTTCTGCTGGGATCCTGATCAGACAACCATAAGCATGTGACTGGCAAATACCACAGGCGATGGTGATTCCCGTGTCATGTGACTCTTAGGGTATCTTCCTACTTGTTAAGTCTACATTAGCAGAGCTGCAGCTGCGCTAAACTAGGGTTCAAACTAGTGTCACCATCACAGGTATTACTCAGTTATAACTGCTGCCTTTTTCACATTCCAGGATGGCCCCTGAAGACATCTGGCTTAAATTCCTGCAGTGTCTTCAAATGAAGGAACTGCTTCTTTACTTCTTATGCCATACATGCATTTGGTTTGTTTCTACACTTTGTCCCATTCCTAGACCCAGTAAACTCATGTATTCTAAAATTTTTTAAATGAAAAGTCTTCTTTCAAATATAATGGCTTATTCAAAGGCAGAAAATAAACTGCTATCAAAAAAGTCCTGGAAATAACAATACTGAAATCGTGAAGGCTCTCCCTCAAAAATGCGGGATGATATGGGATGCCCTTATCACCACTTCAGCACCATCACGATGCTGCAAGCAGTGGGGCCCACGTACTGCCAAACTGCATTCAATCATGTTTAGGTAAGACGCCCAGCCAGAGTTCATCGCTGGGGCACCTCAGGCTTCGCGTTGAAATTCCCTTCCTTATCGCTAGTAATTGGCTATTAAAAAAATACACATTGCAAAAATCACATTCTCAGCAATCCTACACCCAAGGAGCCACAACACTTGCTCTGTGTACTTTCTCCAGAACTGCCAGAAGCACAACACAACAGGTGGTTTCCTATTAGCCAAGCACAGTGTAGGAAGTGTGAGTGGGTTGGCGTGAGAGATACTAGGGGTAATAAGTGCATTTATTAGGCAAATGAAGTATTTTTTTTTTTTTGAGACAGAGCTTCAAGCTGTCCCCCTGGGTAGAGTACCGTGGCATCGCAGCTCACAGTAACCTCCAACACCTGGGCTCAAGTGAGTCTCCTGCCTCCGCCTCCCAAGTAGCTGGGACCACAGGTGCCCGCCACAACGCCCGGCTATTTTTTGGTTGCAGCTGTCATTGTTGCTTGGTGGGCTGGGCTGGGGATTCAAACCCGCCACCTTAGGTGTACGTGGCTGGCACCTTAGCCACTTGAGCCACAGGCGCCAAGCCGGCAGATTTTATTTTCAAATGTCTTTTCAGATGTGTAGGGCATGGGCACACAAGAGTTAGACAGTTGAAGTAAAAAAAGATAACTGAAATATTACTGGGAAATTAAAACTACCGAAAATGCCTGGGAAACCAAACAGTATCATTGGAAGGTCGGATAATTAACATCCAATGTTCTGATTTTATACATACTCCTATGTAATCAGAGATTTATTTTATTAAAAAGTAAAGTGAAACACAATCCTCCATGGCTGCCTTGTTTGGAATCCAGTCACCTGAAAAGCCTGACAGAGGGGGGACATGGTCTCATGGTTTGTATTCCAATTTCAATCATCACTTGAGATCCCCACTCTTTCCCATCTATGTCCTACAGAATGCTGGAGATATGTCTAGACACCCAGGTTTATAAAACTGGAAACTAAGGCACAGAGTCAGTGCTGAACTCGGCCCAGTGAGCTGGACTCTTGGTTCAGTGATAACTGTCCGAAAGATTTTGAAAGAACTGACTTACTGAAAGATTTCTTAGTTTGCCTGGTTTTAGGAGAAAGCTGTGGACTGGCCCAGTACTGGCAAACAGAACTCTGGGTGCTGATGGTGACACCACTAAAGGCCACAAACCACCAGGAGCTCAGGCCCACCTTCCCTTCTGCTATGAGGGTGGAGACAGGGCTGGCAGACAGGGTGATAAGGTAACCCAATTATAATCAGGCCAGAGGAATAAAGTAAGTGAGCACATAAAGGACACAGAATATGCCTCCGTCAGAGGCAAAGAATTCAAAACAATCCAATAAAACCACCAGGTGAGAGAACACCGCTGCATTCTTCTCCAGGGGCTCCAGCTAGAAGTTAACTGTCTATAAACACAACCGTCTTGTACATTGTCCTCTGTCCCTTTGCTCAGCCACAATTTCCAGAAAAATGGGAAAATCTACAAACTTGGTTTCTTCCCACGGGTCTCTAGAAGATAAAAATTAAACCTCAAAGATACCGAAGTTAAGATGTACAAGCCCAGAGCTGTGTCAATTTACCCCCTCGGCCTTTCAAGGCTAGCTATCCCTTCAGGGCCTGAAATACACAATTCCTCTCTTATCTTTAAGGATTCTTCAGTGACCCTTAAACCCAGGAGAGCTGGGGCTTGCTGGTTACGGTCAAGGGAGCATGGACATCACTTAACATTACCTGACACGGGAGGCTGTACTTTGTCAAACTAGCTGCTATAGTAAACCAACACTGGAAACCTCTACGTCTTGTTCAAAAAGGGAAGTGCTTGGGTTCCGTTTTTAAATCACATAGCTAAACCACTATTTCACTTCATTTTACTTTGTCAGCTACGATCATTATCTTCACATCACTACACTCTTCTGAAATCTTTTCTCATTCTATTCATCACCTGCTGAAGGTCTCATCAGGGTTTACTTTGGAAGCTAGAATAGAAATCCAGAGAGAATTTTCTTTTTCCCATCTTCTAGATTTTGGTACTATTTTAACCTATTAGGATAACTCTATTACTACTAATAGAGTTACTACTTCTAATACTCATAGAGTATTTGGCAAATATAAAGTATATAGGCAAATCAAAAAATATTCATAACTTTAACCTAGTTTTTTTTTTTTGTTTTTTTTTTTGTTTTGTTTTTGGCCAGGGCTGGGTTTGAACCCACCACCTCCAGCATACGGGGCCAGCGCCCTACTCCTTTGAGCCACAGGCACTGCCCACTTTAACCTAGTTTTCTTGTGAATTTATCTGAAGGAAATAAGTCCTATGGTCTGAATATTTCCCTGCAATGGTATCTAGAGTAGCAATGAATTAGATAGAATCTACATTTGGGTTTTTTTTTTTGTTCGTTTGGGTTTTTTGCAATTAAAGTGGCTTTTAGTCCACCTGGAGTGCAGATGGGGTGAGATTCCTGAGTAGGGAGAAATCCACCACAATCTACATTTTTAACATTAGAAATATAGTTTAATTAATGTAGTTTAATCCTTGGACATTAATGTGATTATTTATCATTATAACTGCAAAGCCTTTATAAATGAGTAGAAAACTCTCACATCTTAAGTTGAAGTAGCATTTCAAATAAAAATTAAACCACAAAAAATGTAAATTAAATATGTAAGAAAGTTTTTTTAATTGTATATAAGAATGGTGGGGGTTTTTTTGGAGGCAAAGCCTCACTCTATTGCCCTGGGTACAGTGTCAGTATCATTATAGCTCATAACAACCTCAAATTCCTGGACTTAAGTCTTGCCTCAGCCTCCTGGTAGCTGGGATGACAGGAGCCTGCCACAATGCTCAGCTAGTTTTCCTATTTTTAGTTGAGATGGCGGGGTCTCACTCTTGCATAGGCTGGTCTGGAACTCCTGCACTAAGCAAACCCCTTGCACCTCAGCCTCCCAGATCCTAGGATTATAGGCATGAACCACCAATCTTGGCCAAGAATGGTAAAATTTATAGGTCATCTGAAAACATTTTGTTAATTTAAGAAACAAATATAAAAATACTTGCTAACCCAGAGTCTGAGAAAAATTTTGCCATGGTTTTAAACTAAGATATTGGTCAAGCTAAGTTGACCTCTCCTTTATTTAGAGTTAACATTATTAGAATTTATAAGCCTTCCTAATTTTATAGAGGTCCACTAAAGGAAACAAAAGAAGTACCAATATATTAAAAGGCAAAATATGTACTGAATCTACTTAAAATAGACTTGAAGAAGCTAACTATCAAGTTTAAGGAATTCCCAAAGAATTTACAAACAAATCCATTTAACTTGTAAGCAATAAACTTACCAAATGCTTTCTCAATTAAAATACCATAGTGGCATCCTAACAATACTACCGCAATTCTCAGTTTAACAGCATAGTAAGTTACTCTAGTCAAAGCCAACAGCTATTTGTGGACGGTCTTTTTTTATTAATCGACTAATTTTCTGAAAGGTTAAGGGTCAAGTTTTCGCCCCTTTGGATTCTCAGAACATGAGGCTTTCTGGTGATCTTAAAGGGCGTATGTCTTAAAGGGCTTACATCTGGGTAGCTGGGCAAGACCAGAGCGTAGGAAGCTAGCAGTGATCTTGAAACCTAACCAGAAGCATGAGTACGTGCCCATGTGTAATTTCCCATGCTTCCATCCAAGAAAGTACTGTATAGAAGCAATGTGTATGAATGTGTCTGTTACGCATATCACCATGGCCTTATCCCACTCAGAGTCTTAGCACTGGCTTGGTTCACCCCCCTTGGATACAATCTAGACCATCAAGTGGGGTGGAGGTT
The DNA here is from genome assembly GCA_963575145.1 of Galago senegalensis. Classification (NCBI taxonomy): domain Eukaryota; kingdom Metazoa; phylum Chordata; class Mammalia; order Primates; family Galagidae; genus Galago; species Galago senegalensis. The sequence goes on from CAUYTI010057672.1 coordinate 47,809, forward strand.
CTTAAGTAACTTTATGAGTTGGCTTCAACTGGGTAGCTTCTCAGGTGTGGTTCATCAACCACACCCTGGTAACTGAAAGCCTTTGTGAACAATTTTTCAATTCTGTTTCTCCCTTTAGCTTGATGAAAGATGGACTGAGCAAATCAGCCTGGGTGATGACTGCACTATTCAAGACGCAGACGATCTCAGATACCCCACCCTTGTGAACTTCACCTACCTTCAGAGTTCCCACCTGCAATTACCCTAAAGTTAACCATGGTCATCTCACATGCTCTAAACACAATGACTTTTTTTTTTCTATTATTCCTTTAAGAATACACAAACACTGAAGAAGGAAAACTGGTCTATTGTCAGGCAGAATGTGACTCCCATCAAATGAAGTCATTATCATTGCAATTCTGGCAATGAAGTCATTATCATTGCAATTCTGGAAGTTTTACACACTTTCCTTCAGAGATTCCCTGGTACTAGATAAATTATAAACACACACTCACACACACAAATTTTCACAAGGAAGAACAAATGTTACAATGCAGACAAGCAGGTAAAGGTTCTCCTAGGAACATGGAAGGTTGCTAAGGTACTTCCCCAAGATCAGCCTGATTTAACACCACACCCATGGCAAAGTGTTTTGTTTTTTTTTGTCCAAAATCCTTGCCACCCCACTGTGATATTCCCTCTGTGCACAGTAAGTTAGGAGAAGAATGAAGAGGTTCTTAACAATCCCGGCAACAAATTTTCTAGAACTCTGTTGCTGGGTTGGACGGAGAGAACAAGGCTGTCCCTCCCAGCCTGGGGTGAGGCACACGAGCAGGTCTGAGCAGCTGATCCTGGAGCCAGGTGGAAGCAGGAATCTGCACAAGAACCAACAAGCCCACAGGAGAGCTGCCCAGTGGAGCCTGTGCTTAGCAGGCACAGCTATCTGTTTTCAATGGATTTTGATTTAACCTCAGTGCCATTCTGAATGACCCAACAGCACGCAAAGGAATTAAGGAAGGTGAAATAGGGTCTTTCCGGCCTAGGACCCCATTACAAAGAATGACCTATGAAAACTCAGAATTCAAGTCCCAGCCCCGAAGTTTCCCTTAGCATAAAACCCTTAAAAATCAAAGTGAGCAACCACATCTCATCAGCTGCTGCTTAGTTTTTAAAGCAACTCAGTAGCCTGCCTGACCTCATTCCAACCTTCCGAGAGCAGGGAGGAGCTTTGTCATATGAAAGCACAGACTTATACTACATCTTTTATTTTCTAAAAATGTATTTTTTAAAATCGTATATATTTAAATTCCATTTTATATATGTGGGTATATATAAAAATTTCTGTGTGTGTGTATAAGTGATGCTATATAGGAGGAAAGCTCTATAGTTTTTCTTTACCTATACTCTTTCGAAGAGGAAAAATATGTTAATGTTGACTTGACAAAATTGGCTAAGTGGTAAAACCCAGAACCAGAATTGAGTATGTGGCAGAGTTTAATCATCACCTGTTCTAATGGGAAGAGAGTCAGTACACAGGGCCACAGGGAAGCATGGACCCGGCATTCCCCTCCAATGCCACCTGGTTTATGCAGACTATCTGGTCCCATCACCAGTCTCTCCCTCATCCTAGTCACTGCCCAACCCCCAGTGAAGTTAATTCTCACCAGGTCTTCACCCACTTGCACACCATTCTGGACACAGCAACTCTCCTGAGCAAGCTGCTCATTCCCCATATTCCAAAGCACTAAGGGAGACTGGCCCACAGGGGAGGTCTCCACCCCTGTCTCGTTCTTTCCCCTGCCACTGTCCTCAGCATCACTAGTCTGGACCAGCCTATTCATTTCCTGGGTAAGTCTGACCATGTTTCAGCTTTTTAAACCCAGAATTTTACTATGGGGCATGATATTCACAACCATTCATCACACGAACCTTAGTGGAAAACTGGATGGAATGCTAATATGGTCTAGTGTTTAATTAGAAGTATCATACCAATTTAAATCTCTTGATTTTGATAATTATGCTACAGTTATGTAAGATCTTAACATTGGGGGTCAAACTGAGGAAAGAGCATATGTGGACTCTGCAGTATCTTTGCCATACTTCTCTAAATCTAACATTTCAAAACAAAAAGCTCCAAAAAACTGGTGGAAGAGAAAAGAAACTGTGGCTTCCATCTGGCTTGCTTTTCCTGGGACATTTCACAAAAGCATTTCTCTCTTCTTAATTATGGAAAAACACAGAAAGGTTATGAGGCTCAGACGCACAGAATGTCACAATGACCTTCCTCAAAACGGAGTACAGTCTGCCTTCCGGAGTGTAGCTAAACTTTTCAGTTAGCCCTGAACGGAACAAAGCCTTTAAATTGAGAACATGTTAGTAAATTCCCAAATTGGTCTTTCTTGGTGCCAAAGAGGAGAACCCTAAGTGTTCACAGTATCCGTCAACTAGCAGAAGATCTTTCAGCATAAAGGCCAAAGCTATTTGAGAGTGACTGCCAGCAACCAGTGGAGGGAAATGAAAGATGTGTTGGGAGTAGGGTGAGGTGTGTGGAGGGTCAGAGAACAAGAGCCCAAGAGGCTCCTATGTTCCACCAGCTCCTTCTTCACCTAACAACATTAGGTTGGACAATAATGCATTTAAAAACACCCTGTTAAAACTGTTCACGCACATATTCAAAAGGATCTTATTGTTTATATTCTATTTAGATTATTGTATATATTGTATGGGAATTAAAAGAGTTTGACATGCCCTCTTTTCTTTCTTTCCAAGCTTTCAATTACTCACTGTGATTCTCTTAGATGGCAGGTGGTACCATCTATGACCACAGCAATAGACTAAAAAGAAGGGAGAGGAGATTTCCTACTGTTCATCTAAGGACAGTATGTGCTATAATGACTATTATTCAGCCTTAGAAAGGAATGAAGTTCTGGCATGTGTTAAAACATGGATAAACCTTAAAGATATTATGCTAAATAAGATAAGCCAGTCACAAAAGGCAGACGTTGTATGATTCCACTTAGGTGAGGTATCTAAAGTTGTAAAAATCACAGAGATGGCCGCCGGGGGAGAGGGAAAGAAAGAATTGTTGTTTAAGGGGTCTAGAGCTTTTCTTCATGATGGAACGAGCTCTGGACACTGGAACACAAAGTAAGTAACATTACCAGATTGTGCACTTTACAATGGCTAAGACAGTAAAATTTTTTTACAGGTATTTTAATACACTTAAAAATGTGAACAGAAAATGTAAAGGTCATACATGCATATTTTACCTTAGCAGATCTCATTACCTTAAGAATTACACTCATATAGGTATATACAGACATAGGCATAAGATACTAATATAGGTACAAGATTGTTACTGTTGCGTTGTTTATAATAGAAAAACAATGAAAACACAGTAATTGCTCACTAAAAGAAAATTCTTGAACAATATATAGTGCATCTTCATGATCGGCTACTCTGCAGCCCTTAAGAGGAGCAAGATAAACTGAGATGTACTGACATAGAAAGATGCTCATCCTCAACAATTAAGTAAAAAGAAATAAGAAGTGAAAATGTAGACCAAATATATTATGACTCTCCCTACAGGAAGTATATTTGTACATTTATTAGTAAAAAATATGTATGAAAGAATGTATATCAAACTTCACAGGGGCCACCCTGAGGAATAGTTAGAGGGAGAGATACTGAGGTTCTTAATCTGATTTTTTAATTAACCAGTAGAGTTTTTTTTAACTAAAAATATAAAGTTATATTTCTATATATCAAACATAAACAATCCAAAAAGGACACCAAGAATAAACAATCCAAAAAGGAAATCAAGAGAACAATCCCATTCACAATTGGATATAAATAATAAAATACCTATATCAACCTTGACAGAGTTGAAAAACATTCTACTCAGTAAAGAGAATGGAAAACAAGTATCCAATGTACTAAATTCTAATATGAAACCAGTAGACGAACAAATAGATGCCCACACGAGAGAAAAACACAATTACACTCAAGTGAAGGGAGGCAGGGGGAGGACGGGGGGCTGGTGTGCTCTTAACTAACAGGCACAGTGCAAGGGTGCACGGCACACCTCCTGGGCGAGGGACACAACTACAACTTGGATTTTACCTGGATCGAATTGTCTGTACCCTCAGATTAAGCGGAAATTAAAAAAAGAAAAATGCCTAAGAACAAATTTAATATAGGAAACAAAACAACTTATACACTGAAAATTACAAAACAGTGCTGGAAGATTAAATAAATCCTAAATAAATGGAAAGACATCCCCCACTCATGGATTAGAAATTTTAATATTGTCAAGATGACAGTACTATTCCAAATTACCTGCAGATTTAATGCATTCTCTACAAAAATTCCAACAACCCTTTTTATAGAAATGAAAAAACAGGCTCGGCACCTGTGACTCAAGCAGCTAAGTCATCAGCCACATACACCTGAGCTGGCGGGTTGGAATCCAGCCCAGGCCCACCAAACAACAATGATGGCCAAAACCAAAAAATAGCCGGGCGCTATGGCGGACGCCTATAGTCCCAGCTACTTGGGAGGCGGAGGCAGGAGACTTGCTTGAGCCCAGGAGTTAGAGGTTGCTGTGAGCTGTGATGCCACAGCACTCTACCCAGGGCAACAGCTTGAGTCTCTGTCTAAAAATAAATAAATAAATAAATAAATGAAAAGAAAAAACAGATCTTTGAATTCACATGGAACTACAAGGGGTCCAAGTGGCCAAAACAATCCTGAAAAAGAAGAAAAAAGTTGGAAGACTCACACTTCCGAATTTCAAAACACACTACAAAGAAAGCTACAGTAATCGAAAAAAGTGTGATATTGACAAAAGAATAGACATACAGACAATTGGAATAGAGTCCAGAAATAAACCCTCACATTTGGCCAATTTATTTTTAACAAAGGTGCAATGAACATTCAAAGAGGAAAGACATTCTCTTCAACAAATGGTGCTGGGAAAACAGGATTATCTACATGCAAAAGAATGAAGTTGCACCCCTACCCCACACCCTATGAAAAAGTAACTCAAAATGAATTAACAACTCAAATATAAGAGATGAAAGCACAACACTTTCAGAATATAGGGATACAACTTTATGACTTCTGATTACACAATGGATTCTTACACCTGATACCAAATATGTGGGCAAAAAAGAAAACACAGATCAGTTGGACCTCAAAGTCAAAAACTTGAATGTCAAAAGACATCAAGAAAGTAAAAAAGAAAACCTAAAAAAATGGAAGAAAGTACTTGTAAGTCATATATCCAATAAGGTTCTTGTGTCCAGAATATAGAAAGAACTCTTACGATTCAACAACAAAAAGACAATATAACTAAAAAATGGGCAAAGGACTTGAATAGACATTTCTCCAAAGACAAGACACGAAGGCCTAATTAGCACATACGATGATCAATATCAGTCATTAAGGAAATACAAATCAAAACCACAATGAACATCCACGTCATACCTATAAAGATGGCTACAATATAAAAGGAAGGAACATAACAAGTAATGGCAACGATATGGAGAAACTGGAATTCTGGGCTTTGCTGGTGGGAAGGGAAATGGTTCAGCCCCTGAGAAAACAGTTTAACTATTTCTCACAAAAGTTTGGGGTTTGTTTTTGTTTTACAGTTTTTGGCTGGGGCCAGGTTCAAACCCTCCACCTCTGGTATATGGGGCCAGTGCCCTACCCCTTTGAGCCACAGGCGCCACCCTATTTCTTACAAAAGTTAAACAGAATTACTATATGACCAAGAAATTATACCTCTAGATATATATCCCAAAGAATCCAAAACAGGAGCTCAGGTACTTGTACGCCCATGTTAATAGCAGCATTACTTGTAACAGTCAAAAGGTGGGGCGGGGGGATAAACTGTTCATCAACAGATAAATGGATGAACAAATCATGGCATATCCTGGTATATCCTGATAATGGAATATTACTCAGCCATAAAATGACTAATACATGCTGCAACATGGATGAACTTCAAAAACATGCTAGGTTCAAGAAACCAGACACAAAAGCTCACACACACTGTATGATACCATTTATTTTGTAAGAGATTGCCAGAATTACGGATTGTGAGGGACTGGGCGGAGAAGTAAGGAGTGAACACTTAAAGGCACAGGGTTTTCTACTGTGGTGATGAAAACGTTTTAGAACTAGATAGAAATGGCACTTGTACAATACTGCGAATGTACTAAATACCATGAACTATTAATTTTTTTAATTGTTAATTTTTATGTTTTCTGTATTTCACCTCATCATACATAAATAAATGTTTTTAAAACTAATGCGTAGGTAAGACCAGAGCACCAATCCCCTCGCTGTTACTTTACTATGGAATAGTGACGGCAGCACCAGCATGAATCCTCTGCACTCAGCTGCCTCTCCGTGGAACACAAGATAACAGACTATTGGCAGGGGAACACTTGAAACCAGGGATTGTAAATAACCACTGGTTCTGCGGTAGCAAAACGATGTGCTGCTGGAGAAACACAGCCTAGTTCAGCTTGACCTAAGGGCTAAGAGGCAGTCAGCTTTGGCTGCTTTTAGTTCCTTTTCGATCCAAACATAATCTACGGTGATGTGCATCCAAATGTCTACATCCCCCTTTACAGGTGAGGAAACTGCACCACACTGCTTCCAGAACTCATATACAGGACTGTGGGTAGAAATCTGGGAAATATTTACTGATTTGATACCCCTCATTCCAAAATCCAAAATGCTATGAAATCCAAAACTTTTAAAGTGTCAGCATGACACCACAAGCGGAAAATTCCACACCTGGCCTCACGTGGCAGGTCACAGTTAAAACATAGTGTAAACTTTGTTTCCTGCACAAAATCATTTAAAATATTATATAATATTACTGTGTCCCCAGAAGTGCATTAGTGTACATAGTTACCATTCAATAAAAAAAAAAAAAACTACTGTGTATGAGGTGTATATGAAACATAAGTGAATTTCATGTTTAGACTTAGGTCTTGTCCTCAAGAGATTATCTCGTTATGTACATGCAAATTATTTCCAAAAACACACGAATCCCTAACACTCCTGGGCCCAAGCGTTTGGATAAGGGATGCTCAACCTGCACAAACTGTTGGTACCTTTTTACCAAGCTTTAGAAATGAACAATTCCCCTATTCTCTCATAAATCTTCTCAGGAAAAGCAAAGCAGGAGTGTACCCTACCCCCAGCAGTCTTCCGATTCTTTTGTTTCTTTTCTTTTCTTCCTCAGATTCTTGTCCTGTTTGGGGCTGAGATGTTCCCGCAGAGGCATTGGTGTCCCCTTCAGGGGGCTGTCACAGCAATAGAAATTCATACTAGAACAAGCACTGTCCTTTTAGCCACTTATTTTCCAGGCCATGAGAGCATCTCTTAGTTAACCTTTCTTTCTACGGGTACCATTCATTGTATTTTATTATTGTTTTCTTTTTTAAGAGACAGGGTCTTGCTCTGTTACCAGGCTGGAATACAGTGGCACAATCAGCCTCTCCAGTAGCTGGAACTACAGGCACATGTCACCATGCCCAGCTAATTTTTTAATTTTAATTTTTTTGGTAGAGATGGGGGTCTTGGGATCTCACTACATTGCTCAGGCCGGTTTCAAACTCTTGATCTCAAGCAATCCTCCTGCCTCCACCTCCCTAAGGGGTGGGATTAAGAAGTGTGAGCCACCATACCTGTACCCAACCAACAAATGTTAATTTAAGCTGTTTGTTTTGGCCATGTTAATGTGATTATTCAGAAGTAAGAAAATGTCAAAAAATCAAAAGGCATGGGCAGCTTTCAAAACGTATTAAAATTGAATTGTTTCTGTAATACAAAAGGGTGACATGAAGCACCATACCTTAAAAATTCCTTGTTTAGGCTCGGCGCCTATAGCTCAACCGGCTAAGGCGCCAGCCACGTACACCTACACCTAAGGTGGTGGGTTCGAATCCCCAGCCCGGACCCACCAAACAACAATGATGGCTGCAACCAAAAAATAGCTGGGCGTTGTGGCGGGCGCCTGTGGTCCCAGCTACTTGGGAGGCGGAGGCAGGAGACTCGCTTGAGCCCAGGAAGTGGAGGTTACTATGAGCTGTAATGCCATGGCACTCTACCC
>CAUYTI010057673.1:0-16760 GCA_963575145.1 Galago senegalensis
GTCCCAGCTACTTGGGAGGCAGAGGCAGGAGACTCACTTGAGCCCAGGAGTTGGAGGTTGCTGTGAGCTGTGATGCCACAGCACTCTACCCAGGGTGACAGCTTGAGGCTCTGTCTCAAAAAATAAAAAATAAAATAAATAAATAAATATATATATTACCTATGTAGGCTGGGTGAGGTGTAATTACGCCTATAATTAGGATTACGCCTGTAATCCTAGCATTCTGGGAGGCCAGGTAGATTGCTTGAGCTCATGAGTTCGAGACCAGCCTGAGCAAAAGCAAGACCCTGTTTCTACTAAAAATAGAAAAACTGAGGCAAGAGGATCATTTGAGCCTAGGGAGGTGAAAATGATCATTTGAGCCCAGCCTCCAGGTTGCTGTGAGCTATGATGCCACAGCACTCTACCTAGGGAGATAGCCTGAGACTCTATCTCAAAAAAAAAAAATTATCAAAGCTATAAGGAAGATATAGAGTGGCCAGATCCTGTGCTAAGCAGTTTACCTGTGTGATCCTTAATACTCATGTTAGCACATGAGGTAAGAGCTCAAATCTCATTTGTAGAGGAGGCTCAGAGAGGTTAAGTGACTTGCCCAAGGCCACATCTCCAATGAATGAATGTGTGACTCTACGTCCGTCCATGCTCTAAAACCATGCTTTCCAACTTCCCCATTTTACAGACAGACAAATGAAGACTTCGAGAGAAGAAGGGATTTATTCAAGTCTATAAAACAATGGTTTCCAACATCTTGTCCAATAGCAGCCAGTATTTGTGTAGCACTTACTGCGAGGCAGTTTTAAGTGCTTCCTACGTATTATTTAAATTATTTAAGCCTGGCTGGGGGCAGTGGTTTATCCCTGTAATCCAAGTACTTTGGGAAGCCCAGGAAGAACAATTGCTTGAGGCCACGAGTTTGAGATCAGTCTGGGCAACATAGCAAGACCCAGGCATGATGGCCCATGCCTGTAGTCCCCTAGCTACTTGGGATGCTGAGGCAGCAGAATCACTTGAGCCTGGGAGTTCAGGGTTACAGTGACCTGTGATCACGTTACTGTACTCCAGCCTGGATGACAGAGAGAGAACTGGGTCTTAATGTTTAAAAATTAAAATGAGTAAAAGTAAATTAATATAAGCCCAATGAGGTATGGATTATTAAAATAGTGCCTATTTTATTGATGAAGGGACCACGGTACAAAGAGGTCAAGTAATGGGCTCAAAGCCACTCAGCTAGCAAGTAGCAGAGCAAGGATTTGAACTGAGGCCATCAGTCCAAAGCTCTAGCTACTGCCACCTGGGACTCAGTCTCCCCCTGCATTCTAGAAGCTTCCTGACAGCCCGGGACAAAGTCTAATTTATCTTTGGGTCCTCAGGTTCATCCAGCATGGATGCTTATAAAGGATTTTCCACATTGAGGTGACTTGACGTTGGCCCTGCCAGTGACCTAGGGCACATCCTTTCCTTTATCCCAGCCTTGGTATTCCTATCTGCCAAGTGAGGACCCTGGCACCATATCCACTTCATAAACCACACGAGATAAAGGGTGCAAGAAAACTGCCTCACAAGGGGCAAAGGTCTGGCTGCCAGAAGCCACTCCCTGAAAACGCAGGAGGAAGACAGTTCTAGCAATCAGGCAGGTCTACGTGGATAAATCCCTAGCCAGTGGTCTGCGTGGGGCATCTGGCTTTGGCCTGCCCCCTCTTCTGTGGGATCCCAAGGCTTGCTGCTTCAGGCCTGCCCTTCATCCTGTCTGTTTGTCTGTTGGATGATAGGAGGTTGATTGTGATTCCTCACGGCCCCTTTCTGGGCTGAGCTTTATTAGGGAGGTGAAAAGAGGTCTCCCTTAGGAAGCAGAGATGAATAAGATTTCGGGTGGGCACTGCTGGGGGACTGGACCAAGATGCACAAGAGGTGGCTGGTAGGATTCAGGTCAGCCTCATTGGATCTTCAGACACCTGCCAGTGACCACCAGGAGGCTAGCCTGGCCTTTAGCAAGGGAATACCCCCACAATTTATTAGAATCTGCTGATAAAACACTTTGCTTTTCCACAGATTACCAAAAAGATTTCATAATTCCTGTTCTAAGTGATTCTTGGGAAGCATTTGGCTTAGTTGGAAGATACCCTGATGCTGGGACCCCAACATTAGGAGCTGAAGGGAAGGGATGATGTGGGTTGGGGTTGGCATCCCGGTGAGTCAGAGCCTAGGGTTTCCTAGGATGGAGGAAGGGGTAAGGGTCATAGCATTGGGGAATCTCTTCAAGGATGAAAAGTCTTGACCTCATTCTGGACCTCACCTTTCTCTTTCTCTTCCTTCCACAGATGAACTGGGTGAGTACCACGAGGCAGGTTTGCGGGGAGGCTAAGGGGTCCAAGAGCTCACAGAGGGGGGGTCTTGGCCTTCCTTGTTCTATGGGGGAGGGGATGTCATGGTATGACTTCCAGGACTTGTAGGGGGATTTGAACCAAGTTGCTCCCAAGGTGCTTAGCAGTGCTTGACACTTGGAAAACACTCAGCGTATGTTTGCTGCCTCTGGTGTTATTATTATTCTTGCTATCATTGTCCATTCATTCTGTGAAGGTTACTGAGCTTCTACTGCATGCTAGGCACTGTGTTGGGCACTGGGGATACAGTTATGAACAAAGCAAAGTCCCTGCCCTCATGGAGTTGATAATTGAGGAGGGGGAACAGAGGAAAATGAGTAAATGAATGAGATAATGTTAGATTGCTAAGGGCTATTAAGGAAATAAACAGGAAGAGGGAGAGATGGCCCGGGGAGGACGCATAGGGAGGCCCTTTCTGAAGAGGTGACATTTGAGTTGGGTCCAGATGGATAGGAAGAAGTCACCACAGGTTGAATGGGGAAAGGTGAGGAAAAGGCAGTTAGAGGACCAAGTTCAAGGCCCTGAAGAAGACCAGGCTTGGTGGTGTGAAAAGGTGAGGAAAAAGCAGTTAGAGGATCAAGTTTAAGGCCCTGAAGAAGACCAGGGCTGGTGGATACAAGAGACAGAGAGAGGCTAGAGCAGAGTAAGACATGGGTGTGGGGCTGGTGAAGCCCACGGCAGTAGGTGCCTTTTCCCACAAGGCTCCTGGCCAAGGTGAGGAGTTGTGGGGTTTGATTGGGTTTTGGTTTTAGGGATGAATGGAGGTTTTAGAAGGTTTTAGTGTGGTGTAGGTGTTGACTTTGACTCTAAGGGAGATGGGAACCATGGGAGGCTTCTGGGCAGAGGAGAGACAAGCTTAGACCTAACAAAATCCCTCTGGCTGCATGTGAGGAACAGACTGAGTCGGGCCATTGGGTGGTCACAGGGAGACATAGTCCATATGGGAGATTATGAAGGCTGGACCAGGATGGCTGCCATGGGGGTGGAAAGTAGTTGGAAAGTAAATATATTTTTGAAGTAGAGGCACAGTGGCAGAAAAACTTCATGGATTGGACATAACAGATGTAGGATCATGAGTAATTTAAAAAGACCCTTGCAGGCCTGGTGGGGCGCGTGGTGGCTCACACCTGTAATCTGAGCACTCTGGGAGGCTGAGGTGGGTGGATTGCCTGAGCTTATGATTTCACGACCAGCCAGAGCCAGAGTGAGACCCTGCTTCTAAAGATAGCTGAGTGTTGTGGTTGGCATCTGTAGTCTCGGCTACTTGGGAGACTGAATGAAGCAAGAGGATCACTTAAGCCCAGGAGTTTGAGGGTGCTGTGAGCTATGTCACCATGGCACTCTACCCAGGGCCACAAAGTCCAGCTTGGTGGCTGGTAGTGCTGCTTTCTGACATGAGGACAGCTGGGCCAGAGCAGCTATTATTCTTGTTAACCCTGCAAGATACAGACAGGGGGACCTGTTAGGTGGCCCTTATCTTTGTCCAGGTGAGAGATGTGGGAATGGGTGAGTTCAGGAGTATTAGGGAGGAGAGTGGAAGTGGGGGCTAAGGAAAAGAAGAAACTGGGCAGACCTCCGGTTTCAGCAACTGGGGGCTACTGCGGCTGTTGGCCAAAACAAGGACATGGGCTTTATTTGTATTTTTTTAATTTCAAGTTAATTTGAGGGTACAAAGAATTAGGTTGCAGTGTTTGTATTTGTTAGGTATAGTCCTTATTCTGTTGTGTCCCGCCCCCAGGAGGTGTGCCACATTACCTGCCCCTCATTGTGCCCATTAAGTGGGAGCACATCAATCCCTCTCCCTTCACCCGGGACAGGACCTTTGTTATGGTCGGAGCTGAGGCCCCCACTGTGCCCCGCCCGCTAGAAATAAACCTTGAAGAAATTAGTGGGGTGGAAAAGGTCTTAAGGGTAACCCAAGTCACCCTGTGATTCTGTTTCTCCCACAGAGATCATCGACGAGTACATCAAGGAGAATGGCTTCAACCCAGAGAGGGCGCAGCCAGGCCAGGGCGAGGGGCTGCCCCGCTTGGTATCCCGTGGGGCGGCCTCCCTGAGCACAGTCACCCTGGGCCCCGCAGCGCCCCCGCCCCCGGCCACGCCGCCGCCCTGGGCATGCTCCCTGGGCCGGCTGGTTCCCCCGAACCCCGGCCCGGGCCCGCGGCCGCACCTGGTCATCACTGAGCAGCCCAAGCAGCGCGGCATGCGCTTCCGCTACGAGTGTGAGGGCCGCTCGGCAGGCAGCATCCTTGGGGAGAGCAGCACCGAGGCCAGCAAGACGCTGCCCTCCATCGAGGTGGGGCCCGGGGCATCTGGGGCTGAGACTTAGCCCACACCCAAGATTTATGCCCATGGATTTATTCATATATTTGATGGTGGTTATTATTATTGCTGTTGCTATTGTTGGGTCCGGTAACACTATCACCTCACTCCGGATCCAAAAGGTTCAAAGGAGCATCCAAGGAAAGGCCTTATTATGGCAATTTGGCCTTATCTAGCAAAATGATTATTGCTCATAAAGGGATGGTAGCCTCCTGGTTCACAAGGGAGGATGTAAGAATCAGTGTGCCTGGGTTTGAATTTGCTTCTGCCATTTACTAGCTGTGCAGCCTCAGGCAGGTTACTTAGTCTCTGTGTGCCTCAGTTTTCTCTTCTACTAAATGGGATGATAATAATACCCAACCATTGGGCGGCACCTGTGGCTCAATAAGTAGGGCGCCGGCACCATATACTGAGGGTGGCAGGTTCAAACCCAGCCCTGGCCAAACTGCAACAAAAAAAAATAGCTGGGCATTGTGACCGGTGCCTGTAGTCCCAGCTACTCCAGAGGCTGAGGCAAGAGAATCACCTAAGCTCAGGAGTTGGAGGTTGCTGTGAGCTGTGATGCTACAGCACTCTACCAAGGGCGATAAAGTGAGACTCTGTCTCTAAAAATAATAATAATAATAACAAGCCACAAGGGGTTGTGGTGGGGACTAAGTTAGTTAATTATACATGCCAAGGGCCTCTTACATGGTACAAGTACTTAGTGGTAGAGATGAGCGAGCTGCTGGTATTATTAGTGTTATTGCTATTATTGTCATTACTCTTAGGCCCAGCCACTCTTCTTTTTTGCAGGGCCTCACTTTATTGCCCTTGGTAGAGTGCCAGTGGTGTCATAGCTCACAGCAACCTCAAATTCTTGGGCTCAACTGGTTTTGCTTCTCCCATAGCCTCTTGAATAGCTAGGACTACAGGCACCCATCACGACACCTGGCCATTTTTAGAGACGGGAGTCTCCCTCTGGCTCAGGCTGGTCTTGAACTCCTGAGCTCAAGTGATCCACCCACCTTAGCCTCCTAGAATGCTAGGATTACAGGCATGAGCTACCACCCCCTGCCTCAGCCACTCTTATTCTAGGAATTTATCGTGTACATATGTCTGCAGCTAAGTGAAAAGGAGCTGGTACAGGGTTAATCACTGAAGCCTTAGTTATATAGCCAAGGTTTGGAAATTCAATATTAGTCAGTAGGGAACTGGTGATCTAAACTGTGACTATATTCACATCAGAATCCTGCACAGCTGTAACAGATACATCTGTGTGTGTGTATGTGTGCAGATTAATATAAATGTGTATAGCTCAATAGAGAAAATTTAGAATATAAGAGTGTTCCTTAGGTATTGATGGGGAAGTACCATCAAGATATATTAATAATAATAAAAACATTTCTGGGGTGGTGCCTGTGGCTCAGTGAGTAGGGCACCAGCTCCATATATGGAGGGTGGCGGGTTCGAACCTGGCTCTAGCCAAACTGCAACAAAAAAATAGCCAGGTGGCTCGGCACCTATAGCTCAACCGGCTAAGGCTCCAGCCACGTACACCTAAGGTGGCGGGTTCGAATCCCCAGCCCGGGCCCGCCAAACAACAATGACAGCTACAACCAAAAAATAGCCAGGCGTTGTGGTGGGCGCCTGTGGTCCCAGCTTCTTGGGAGGCGGAGGCAGGAGACTCGCTGGAGCCCAGGAGGTGGAGGTTGCTGTGAGCTGTAATGCCACGGCACTCTGCCCAAGGGGACAGCTTGAGGCTCTGTCTCAAAAAAAATAAATAAATAAATAAATAAATATCACTTTGACTAGACCTTGCCTGTCTGCCCTCACATATCCTGTCTTCTCATCTATTGGGGTAATTTCTGCCATTTTTGGCCACCCATGGGGAAATGAGCCACACAGTCCCAGCATAGGGAAATGCGAGAAAGCAGAACTGAGGGCTAAACTCCCAGCAGCTAAAGAGAGAGTGAAAGTGATGGTCTGTGCTCTTTCTACTTTCTTTTTCTTTTGCAACTTTTTTTGATGCATAGTCAACATTGAGAAAAGTGCCTAACTCAAGTGTACAGTAAAAAGAATTTTCATAAACTGAACAAACACCATCTTGTACATCAGCACCCAGACCCAAGAAGGGAACTTGACCAGTACCTCTGGAAGCCCGTGGACTTCCCTCCCCTCACATTCCCCTAGGGTATGCTCTCCCCTGATTTCTCACAACACTAATTCAGTTTACCTGCTTTCGAATTTGTGATGAATGGCAGCATTTAGTCTATGTTCTTCTGTATCTGGCTTTTCCCCCAAAATTATGTTTATGCAATTCATTCATGGTATTCCACATAGTTTGTTCATTTTATCATATGAACAAACCACATTTATGCATCCATTCTGCACTCAACAGGCCCTTTGGATAGTTTCCAACTTGGAGATATTATGAATTGCGTGGCTATAAACATTCTGGTGTCTATCTTTTAGTGAACAGATGTAAGCTTTTCTGTTGGCTACCTACCGTGGAGTGGAATTGTTGGGTCGCAATTTATGGATTTGTTCAGCTTTAGTAGAAGTGATTGTGCAGTTTTCTGAAGTGGTTATACCAATTCTGTACTCTTTGTAACAGATACCTCACAAATGGCCAAAGTGCCAGGAAAATGATGGCGTAATTTGGGACACAGTGAATCTGAGATACCAGTGGAATAGCCAAGGGAAATTAAAAGTGTCAGCTCCAGGAATCTGAGCCTAAGGAGAAAGATCTTGGTGGGACATAGTCATCAGCCAAAAGATGACAGAGGAAATCATGGGGTCACACTGAGAGCTCTAAGCCTAGTAGGAGTCATAAGAAGGGAAGAGGACCAGAATAGGACCTGGTGTTCAAGACAAAGGCAGGGGCAGAGGACAGAGGAAGGAGGAGGCCCCAAAGCAGCTTCTCACTAACAGGGTACAGCAGATCATGTGGGAGAGTTGGCTTCACTCTGTGCTCTTCAGAAACTGGCAGGGTATCTAAGGAGACTGATTATATTATAGTCTCTGAAATTTATTTTGAACAAAACTTTCCCCAGACTGTGCACTTACGTTGGTTTCATTACTAATTCCTTGGTTCTTTCCCACACATTTGGTATAGAAGAGACCTATCCACAGAGAAGAAATAGCTTCTGGCATTCTTTTTCTCTTTTTTTAACAATAATTCAAACACCTCATTAGATTAGAGTTGACTTTATATAGTGTTCCCCGTGACAGCTTGACTTACGACAATGGGGGTCAGCATCTTTAGGATACAGGCCCTCTCCCATGTTTTAGACGGGTTTCCTTCTAACTTTGGTGAATTTCTCTATTATGTTGCTGATAAAATCCATTAGTTCTGACATTTAAATTGTGTATGCCCTTCTATCTCAGAAGGAAAGGTGGTTGCTACCCATAAGGTTGTTATCTTCCCTGAGGGTTGAGATAATTAAAGAAATGAGGGGGGAAAGGATGTATAATTACTGGGGCTGCCTCTTAGGCACTGCAATGAAATTTGATCCTTTAGAAGCCCCAAAGATTAATGAAACATGTTTCCTTTCTTCATGGGCTTGGCAATGAATGAGAGAGAGAAGGCAAACACAATTAGCTCCAGTACAATGCAAAATGGTATAAATACAAAGGCAGAGTTCAAACAGTGTGTTGTGGAAGTAAACAAGAGCCCATGCTTTCTCCCTAATTCTGGGTGATCAATATACTCAGAAGCTTCCTAGGGAGATAAAATTAGCTTGAAAACTAAGATGAACTCTACCAATAGAAGGGACTCAAGCAAAAAGCATGAGAAAATTCCAAATAAAAATACACACCAGACATATCCCCAAAGAATGTAACATTACAGCCTTGGTGTTCTTACAGCAATGGTGCTTTAAGTGTAGTCTCTACACAAGCAGCTTCAGTGTTATCTGGGAACTTGTTAGAAAAAGCATAAATTCAAGGGTCCATTTCAGACTCACTGAGTCAGAAACTCTGGGCATGGGGCCTAAAACATGTGTTTTAACAAGCTCTCCGGGTAACTCTGAAGCATACTTACAGAGGAGTAATACGATCAAAACTGGGCTTTACAAAGGAAATTCCAACGGCAGGTAGATACCGCACTGGCAAAGGAGTAATTTGGTATAAGGAGAAAATACTTAGAAACCTAAAGCTGGAAATCCTGTGAAACAGCATTTATACTTCAATCCAAGGAGATGAACATTAAAGTCATCATTACCTGAGAATAATTCTTAAGTAAGAGATATTCACAATTTAGGTTAGAAGATCCCAGATCATCATATTTTTATACTAGAAAGAAAATTTGGAACCTACTCAGTATAATGTTATAAGCTTAAGTGTCTTATGTGCAGTATCTCCTGTAGTCTGTGCATCTGAACCCGTTAGACACTTCCTAACAACACATAGGAAGTGAGGAAGGGAGACCTCAGAGAGCTAACAATTGAGTGGGACAGAAACATCAAACCAAAATCTGAGACAATCACGGACATTTTTTTCTGGTACATTATACAGCCAACCTTAAGCTTGGCTTCAGTGCTTGTGTTCATTTTGACTGCAGTCCATCTTCTGTGATTATACAGAGACATGGAAAATAGACCCAATTCTTACCAGTATTCTTCTCAGATCTCTTCCATCCCAGTTTCCCATATCCCCTTCAGAAAGAACTATGAACAGTCCTGTCCTCATTTGTTACGGCAGTCACACAAGCTTTCTTAGCCTGTTTCCATGGGGACCCTTGGCATGCTGAACCCCTTCCACACTGAAATCACCTGGGCATGGTCTCATTTCTCAGTCACCTGGTAATGCCCTTGATAAAAAAGATGTAACAGGACTTGGAGGTCATGCAGTCTAATCCCACCGACACATTTTACATCAACACAGAAGAGACAAAAGAAGGCAAGAAATTACTCAAGACATTCATAGAACTAAAATAAATTTTCCTTGTTAAGGAAATTTTCCTTGTTAAGTCCACTTCGCCACCATGTGTTTTGTGAAGCTTTCCTGTACCATCATTCAGCACAGTTAGCTTCCAATACAGTGGCCAACACATAGTAGGTACTCAACAAATATTTTCTTACGGAATGAATGAAGTCCTAATTAACAGATTAGCATAATCAGTATTCTCCAGCCAAATACCTCAAACTATCCTTAGTAATTCTTTTTTTTTTCTTTTAATATTCATAGTTTTAATTCTCAAGTAAGCACAATGACTTGATGGTGGGATGTGTGGGCTGTTGGGTCCTGTAGGAACTCTCCAACCTTGAAATCAGGTCAGACAGCTCCACCCTTTTTTCCTGCACAAATGATTTTCACTCTGTACTTCTCTTTACCCCAACCACTGTCAGAAACCCCACTTCACAAACACGGTGAAGACTGAAGGGCATGCAGCATGATCTAAGTTAACATTGTTCATTCAACACCTAGACACCCATGTGTATCCTGTGGTGCCCTTTGAGTTTGCTGCTACACAGTACACGTTGGTGCAGAATTTAGGAACAATGTCCCTAAGGCTTTATCCTCTTTAACTCTCATTTTATTTCTCTCTACTCTTTATAAATCTTTTTTTTTTTTAATTGTTGGGGATTCGTCTTCTTTCCCAAGCCTTCAGAGCTTAACTCACAAACCAAATGGAAAGAAGGGTCAAGGATGGTTTGTTTTCACATGTCCCTGGTCACCCCCATTGGTTTGTGACTGTTAATTGATCCAACCTCCTTGCAGCTCACAGAGCGACGATCCTATCACCGGTTCTCTATCTTAAGTTACACCAAAAAAGGACATAATTTAATTCTTTGAATTAAAAAAAAAAACTCTTGCTTTTTATTTCTATGTAAAAACTCTCTTTGGTTTGAATAACTGTGGAGAATGTGCAAGGATTTCTATGATTTTTTTAAAGAAAAGCAATTCTATTATTTATAAGCGCCTATAGCAAAATACAGCAGGCTGTGATAAACAAATGCCCTGAGATGTACCTTGAGAAATACTGTTTATCAAGTTGGTTGGTTGTAAATCAATGTTTCTAAAGGACCTAAAACTGTTTCCTTCAGGGAGATTCAACATCTTTGTTGGCAGCAGCTTAAACGCATGTTTACAAAACTATAGTATTTGACCTACCAGCATTCATTACATTAATCCGTTAACTGGACTGTGCAGAAGAATAGTGTCATTTCTCCTGTTTCCTGAGAAACAAAAGTTAAGTCCTTCTCTAGTTATTAGTCTCTTATACTTAGAAAGTCTAGAAGTGAGTTTGGGTATTTTTGTGTGATTAGCATCTCACAAATAACAAGTTAAGTGAGTCCTTCTTCAATGATTCAGGGCTTTGTGGGGCCTCTGCAGCCTCACTCTGAACAACTCTTGGTTTTTTCCTACTTTGTTTCCTGCCTGCCACTCAATTAAATAATATTCCTGAGCAGTTACTATTTGCCACTGGGCCAGAGCCTGGGAGAGAGCAGGTGTGCTGCCTCTACTACACCAACACATTGACTAGTTCCTGACGGTCAGGATGGTCCAGGCAGGTGGGGAGTCACAGCTCTGCCAGCACCCTAAACTAAAACCAGTAGGACGGCAGAATAGTAGAGTGTCCTTTACTAATGCCCTATTTGAAGAACTCTCAGCTTAGGTCAGCTCAGCCCACATTTTTTAAAGATCTATTATGTTCCAAATCCCTGGACTAAACTCTGAGGATGTAGAAGAAATCTGGAGACTTTGTGTCTGGGAGAAGGTCAGAGTCTTCCTGGATGAAGATTCAAGAAGGAGTCAACTAAGGGCAAAAGGGGAAGGGGGTCATTTGGACAGAGAAAACTGCATGAACAAAGGCCTGATATCTATGAAAGTAATTCCACCTGGCCTCGCAAAGTGGTATTGAAAGCAGCAGCAGCAGCAGTAACGAAGCCATCCCAAGGACCCCAGGAAGTTAAACTTAGCCATCCTAGACTTGCTCAGTCAGTGCCAGCACAGCAGCGGGTGGGGGGGTGCCCTCCCCAAGGAGGGTCAGCAACCCTCTGGCTACCTTTTGCCTTTTGAAAAGCATACAGCTGGGACAACAGCAGGAGCCCACTTCTTTATTTTGTGGATTTCTAATGCAGATTTTCTCAAAGGGTGGTCTGAGGCCCACCTGCATCAGAATCACACAGGCTACTTTTTAAAACTTCAGTTTCCACAGAGCACAGTAGCATACCTGCTGAATCAGAACTCTATGGGTGGGGCCATAATACCCATTTTCAGCAAACATTCAGATAAGCATTAGAACATGAGAATTTGGGGATCACTTTCAGTGAGGTTAGACAGGACTGCTCAACCTTAGGTGAACATTAGACAACCTGGGGAGTGTTTAAAACAAAGCAATGCCCGGACCTCATTCCTAGATTTTCTGACTCATGTGGTTTTGTTAGGACTGGATATTGGTAGTTTTCAAAGCTCCACAGGTGATTCCTATTGTTTGGGTAGTGAGGCCATGATGATTAGTTTGAGAATAAAAATGGAGATACACTATATCAAAATTGATGAAAATACTAAAAGCAGTGTGCTTTGAGGGAAATTTATGACATCAAAGGCTTAGAAGAAAAAAAAGGTTTCAGATCAGTGATCCAAGATTTTGTCTTAAGGAAGTAGAAAAGAAAGCAACACAAGCCCAAAGCAAGCAGAAGAAAAACAATAATGAAGAGCAGAGCTCGACAGCCTTGAGAACAAAGGGACAAAAGGGAAAGAGCAGTGAGGCCCACAGCTGGTGGTCCACAAAGCCGGAAAACTGATAGACCTCCAGCTACACTGCCCAGGAAGAGAGAGAAGGCAAAAATTACTAATGTTAGGAAGAAAAGAGGAACCATCATCACAGACTGAACCAACATTAAAAATGTAAGAGCATACAAACTACTCTACGTCTTGATCTCAATAATTTTGATGATATGGGTAAATTCTGTGAAAGATATAAATTGTAAAGATTCACCAGAGAGAAGAGAGAGAGAGACAAGGCCTAATTAGTACCAGTCCTTACTCTTAGAGAATTTAAATTCATGTTTTTAAAAAACAAAGCAAATGAAGCAAAAAAACTCCCAACCCAGGAGGCTTCACTTGTTAATTCTACTAAATACTTAAAGAAGGAATAACATCACCAAATCTATAGAAATACTTCTAGAATTACAAAAGAAGATAATACTTCCCAAAGCATTTTATGAGGCAAGCATTAAACTGATGCCCAAACCAGACAAAGATGTTACAAGACAATAAGATTATAGACAGATATCCCTCGTGAGCATAGACACAAAGATCCTCAATGGACTTCTAGCAAATTGAACCTAACAATATACAAGAAGGATCATAATCATAATCAAGTGGGATTTGTACCAGGTATTCAAGCTGGCTCAACTTTCCACAACCAATCAATATAATTCACCATAGCAATAGCTTAAAGAGGAAAAAGCACTTGATTGCATCAATAGATGCAGAAAAAGCCTTTGACTAAATTCAACATTTATTCATAATAAAAATTCTAGGGTGGCACCTGTGGCTCAGTGAGTAGGGCGCCGGCCCCATACACTGAGGGTTCAAACTCATCCCTGGCCAAATTGCAACAAAAAATAGCCAGGCGTTGTGGTCCCAGCTCCTTGGGAGGATGAGGCAAGAGAATCGCCTAAGCCCAAGAGCTGGAGGTTGCTGTGAGCTGTGATGCCATAGAACTCTACTAAGGGCAACAAAGTGATACTCTATCTCTAAAAAAAAAATAAAAAAGTTCTCAGGAACTTAGAAATAGAAAGAAGCTTCTTCAATCTGATAAAAGGCATCCACAAAAAACTTACAATAGATATCATGCTTAATATGAAGAAACTGAGTCACTTGCCTCTGAGATTGGCAATAAGGACATAAGCTCTTCTTAATCCTGTTCACCCCCATCCTCAAGGTGATAGCAGTACAATAGTTTAGAAAGGAAGAAATAACACTGTTTCTAATCACAGACAAAAAATAAAAAACCAATAAAGCCAGAAAAAAGCTACTAGAACTAATAAAGTCACAGGATATAAAACAATATATACAATCAGTTTTAGTTCTATATACTAGCAATGAACAATTAGCCAATTGTTTTTAAATGTTCCACTTACATTATTACCAAAAGCATGAAATAGTCCACTATAAATCTAACAGAATATTGCGAGATCTACATGCTGAAAACTACAAAACCTAGAATGAAAGCAAGGGGACCGGATTCAATGGAGGGATGTACTCTGCACACAGGCTGGAAGAGTCAATGTAGTTAAGGTGCCAATCTCCCCACAATTGATCTACACATTCAATGCAACTCCAATCAAGATACCAATGGGATCTAATCAACATGCTGATTCTTAAATGTACATGAAGAGGCAAGGGAACCAAATTAGTCAAATCACTTTTTTAATAAAGTCCCATTTATTTATTTTTGTTGCTGCTGTGATTGCCATTGGAGTCTTCTCCATAAATTCTCTTGATTATATGCACTCTTGATATGATGTGATAAGATAGGAATGGAGAGAATTTTTTAAATCCACATGTTCCAGTGGCATTTGATGAAAAGACAGTTCATTCTCCTTTTGTTGAAAATCAATTGTTAGTATATGTGTGGGCTTATTGCTAGATGGACTGGTTATTCTATTCTATTTACGTGTATATCTTTTTTTATACCAAAACCACACTATTTTGATTGCTGTGCTTTATAGCAATTCTGGAAATCAGGTATCATGAGAACTCCAACTTAGTTCTTTTTAAAGACATTTTTCTTTTCCTTTTTTTTTTTTTTAATTGCAGTTTTTGGCCAGGGCTGGGTTTGAACCCACCACCTCTGACATATGGGGCCAGTGCCCTACTCCTTTGAGCCACAGGCACTGCTCTTAAAGAAATTGTTCTCTCAAGAGTACATACAATCAATATGATTTCTGGCTACTGACATTAGCTATGGCAGTGTTAGATATCTCAGCATTAAAGCTGCTCTTCTTGACTCTCTTTTCCCCTTTCCACATTCTACACTTTGGAAGGAAGCCACAGTGTGTAACTCATACATGAGGAGTGGGGAATTTTGCCTCCATGGGTAAAGTATTTACATAATTATTTAGAATTCTTATGCATGGGAGATTCATCTCTTCTCTCCAATTTATTAAGTTATTCACATCAGTATGAATACATGGTTATCTCTTTTATACTTTGGGATACAACACAATAGTGTTTACTTTCTTGCTCTAATGTTCTAGCTCTGGCCATGGTGGGGGGAGGTCTTTCAGTGCTTCTGTGTCCCTTTGACACCCCCACCCTGGCACTTTTGTTTTGGTTTTATTTTGGTTTTGATATTATAAGATGTTCTGACCTCATCTTATGTATTTCCTGCCCCAGTAAGGAATTGCCACTTCTCCATAGATCCTAATTTCTCTTATTGGAGAATGATAGTGTGAGGAGCCAAGGTTTGAGCAGTAGGCTGGCAGGTTTTATATAAAGTTAAATATGTATTAATCACACAGCACAGCAGTACTCTTGGGCACTGACCCAAGTGAAATGAAAACTTAGGTTCAAACAAAAATCTGTAAGTGAAGCTATTTTTCTTTTTTCAGGAATTGCGGAAATCTGATTGGATTTATACAAGACCCAAATGAACCTCAACTAGCAAGTCAATAAAGTGTGGTCCATCCATCCAGAGGGAAACTAGTCAGCAGTAAAAAACAAACTTGTTATACACAAAACAACAAGGATGACTTTCAAATCATGCTTAGTGTAAGAAGCCAAAACCAAAAGTCGGCTTACTCTATGATTCCATTTATGTGAAGTTCTTGCAAAAAGAAAAGTATAGAAATAGACGACAGATCAGTAGGTGGTTTCCAGAATCTGGAGGTCAGAGGTGGCTGAACACAAAGGGCACAGGAGAATTAGAGGGGATCACGCAACTCTGCTTTACTGTGACTGTGGTGGCGGCTACATGACCATAAACATCCGTCAAACCCACGTTTGAGAAACTCTCAAACTTTTGTACACTAAAAAGAATTGAATGTTACTGTATGCACAGTGACCTTGACTAAAAAGTGGGATAAAAACTATAAAGTGACTATGTATTAACATGGGGAACTGCTGGTGAGAGAAAGTAGAAGAGGAGAAAATAGAGTATATTCTCAGCCACTGAAAAGTACAGAGGCCCAAAGAGAAAAACTCGCTCCATTTTAACAATTATCTTTGTACGTGGAAATATAGATACGATTCTTTTATTTTTTATTAACATATTCAATATAACTTTCTAATGATATAAGCAAATGTGTTTAAAGGAAAGCTATAAAGCTGTACCCACATAAATGTGAGGGACTTTTTAAAGGACCACTCGTGTGTCTTCCAGCTCCTGGTGCCTAACTCATCCGGGCGGCCCCAGTTTCTGCTCAGCGCGCTGTAGGTGTGGAAACCCCAGTAAAAGCCTGTGAATATAGACTGCTTCACTGAGGACTGCCCGTCAGCTGAAAAGCTCTTCCGTGGGCTGAAAGTGATGCCTTTCCTTTTATGCTGTTCCTGACTTGCAGTGGTCTTCCAGCTGCTGCCCAGGCACACACTGCTTTTCATGTAACCACTCATGAAGTCTGCTTGTCTCTTGGTCCTGACCACAAGCCTGGGGCAGCAGATGGAAGATGATGGTGTCCCTTTTACATCTCATTAAATCATGGAAGACTGCAAAACAGCATGGTACTGGCACAAAAATAGAGAGGTAGATGTATGGAACAGAATAGAGAGCCAACAGATGAAACCAACTACTTACTGGTACCTGATCTTTGACAAGCCGATAAAAAACATTGAGTGGGGAAAAGATTCCCTATTTAACAAATGGTGCTGGGTAAACTGGCTGGCAACCTGTAGAGGACTGAAACTGGACCCACACCTTTCACCATTAACTAAGTTAGACTCTCACTGGATTAAACACTTAAACTTGAGACATGAAACCAAAAAAATACTAGAAGAAAGTGTAGGGAAAACACTTGAAGAAATCGGCCTGGGTGAACATTTTATGAAGAGGACACCCCGGGCAATTGAAGCATCATCAAAAATACACTATTGGGACCTGATCAAACTAAAGAGCTTCTGCAC
>CAUYTI010057674.1:0-12638 GCA_963575145.1 Galago senegalensis
CGTTGTGGCGGGCGCCTGTGGTCCCAGCTACTTGGGAGGCGGAGGCAAGAGACTCGCTTGAGCCCAGGAGTTGGAGGTT
This sequence comes from Galago senegalensis, assembly GCA_963575145.1. Taxonomy (NCBI): domain Eukaryota; kingdom Metazoa; phylum Chordata; class Mammalia; order Primates; family Galagidae; genus Galago; species Galago senegalensis. Next base: position 80 of record CAUYTI010057674.1, read on the forward strand.
GCTGTGAGCTGTAATGCCACGGCACTCTACTCAGGGGGACAGCTTGAGGCTCTGTCTCAAAAGAAAAAAAAAAAGCAGGCACTTCCTAACTCACCTGATGAAAATGGAATAAGGTGAGCCCCAAACCAAACGCTGGCCTGCCTCTCTCCACCCTCAACTGCAGCTGGCATCATGCAGCCTCCCGCCCTTGCGCACACAGGCCCTAAAACCCCCCACACCTGCAAACCCAGGTGCACTCACACGCTCCCAAGCAAAGTCCCAGTCTGCTTCTATAGGGCCACCTCACTAGTGTCCCAGGAAGGCCTTACCCAGAGCCAGCAGTTCACACTCTCAGTGGGGCCCAGGCAGAGAGCACCCAGAAGTAGAAATCTAGCAGAATGCCCACAAGAAGAAATCTGAGAGTGATGTCCCAGCTCTACTGCTAATTACTGGTCACATTCTGTGGACAAATCATTTACATCCTCTAGGTTTGAGTTCTTCGTTGTTGAATGAAAAATACATAACAAATGATCTCCAAGTCACTCCCAGTTCAAACAGGATCTTAATTCTTACTGGGGTATTACAGGCTGGTAAAGGCTGGTCATGTTCTTGCTCTCAAGCTTAAGGGGGTTTTATTTAACAGGAGTCTTATAACCTTGATGCCAAAGTTTTCATCCATAAAAATATAAAGGAGTATAAGTGGGGGGTTTAAAGCACCCCACAAATTATACCTCTCCCCAGCCATATCCTTCTCCCAAGTATGAAGTCTCCCTCTGTCCAAATGAAGGATGTGCCCAGAACTTCTGTGCTGGTTACTGAATCAGTTCAAAAATTTATTTTTAATGATGGTTAACTCCATGTGTACTATTATTTTTTTTAGATGAAAGATATTTTAGAAAGCTAAAAACATCCTTAGGGAGAATGCTGAGGCTGTGACTGTCAAGTAGAGGGGATAGGAATACAGTTTTCTATGGAGATTCTGTCAAGATGGTACACTATGTTATTTTAATACAGACAAATTATTCAGGTAGGAAGCTAATGCATTTAGGAATTCTCTAAAATACTAATATATTGGAAATTCTCAGTGGGGAAGATATAAAAGGCTATATTCACACAATGAAATGCGTCTTGCATTTGTGAAGCAGGAATGATTGTTATTAATATTACATGAAGTCGCTGTATACATTCTATGCACTACGTAAAACTCTGTCCATAACTTGCGAATGATTAACTCTTTTGGAATTGGTATAGAAATACTCTTTGGAAAAAAAAATAACACATACTCAGTGGGATCTAATAGTCAGGAGAAACAGTGGATATTTAAATCACCAAAGAATGGTTTATATTTTCTTCTCATAGGCTCATGGGCCTTTTATTGGAGGTGCTGATGGCACTTTCACGGTGCATTTCCTGAGGAGAGAAATTGAGCCTGTTTCACCTGACTGCTCCACGACAAGGGGTCCCTGGGAGATCTTAGAACAGCAGGCAGATGACCTTGCCTGGTAACTGGAAGTTCAAGGACACTCTGCTGAGGTCTAGTTAGAAGTTGCAGAGGTCACAATGCAGAACTGAAGTTAGCAGCACAGGGAAAGCCAGCCAGTTCCCAGGCCACGTCTCAGTGTGAATTCTCTGGGAGAGCATGTGCTCTCTGCCTGGACCCTTCCCACTAAGTTTTGTTCCTGACAAAAACCTCTACTCCATAGCCCCAGCCTAGAATGGCAAGGCTTCTCGTGTCTGGTCCAAACCAGCAGAATCATGAGACATTTGGCTCTTTTTGAGTGTCAAAAGATCAGTCTGTGTTCCCCTATATCCCACCCAGTTAGCACCAACCACACAGCCTGGACACTCTGCCAGCTCCTAACCACTTTCATGGGTCAAGCTGTGAGCCCCCTCCCTGGGGACGGAACCTCCTGACCATACACACAAGTTTGTCTTTCCAGCAGCTGTAAGGACAGCCCTCCCTTCGCCTGTTCAAAAGCCTCCTTGAGGCTCCAGCATGTGGCTGTGCACCCACCTCTTTCTCTGCAGAGGATGTCCACAGCAGCAGAGTCTGGCCCACAGTGGTGGTCTCTCCCTCTGCACAGCTGACATCGTCCCCACCAGAATAACCTTTAGAAAACTCAGAACTTTTCTTGCAACACTTAAGCCAAGTTTCAGAGCTAATGAAGCCTCTGCAACCTCCTGTTGTTTTGTGAGGTTGCAGACACAAACATGGCACATTTTGTCCAGAACCCTGTCCTGTGAGAACCTGGCATTTATCTCCCGAGCTTGCTTAGCATCAGCCCTCACAAATCTTCCACCAGTGTCCTCTGGGGTGAAGAGAATTCAAGTTCATTTGTGAAGCTTCTCCTGGAAGAGCGTGAGAGCCTGCAGGAAGAAAATGTCCTCTTAGTAAAAAAAAAGTTCAGCCTTAGATTCTGGGCAAATTTGAGAGAATTGGCAGCTTACTGAAATGGAAGGGAGCCAGAATTTGAGCTTATAAATATTTCTTCCTTCTCTCTCCATACAACCTTTTACCTTTCAGAAGAAAGGGATAAAATTCAAGAGACCAGAGTGCTATTTCCAGTCTGGTCACTGCACACAGTTTGCACGGGACACACACTTTGCATTTCAAGTCTCAACCTTTTTATGATCTATCTAAAGAACAACAACAACAACAATAATAATAATAATAGAAGCAAACACTAATATAACACTATTTATGTCTCAGCTTGAGTCTTCCCAGCAACCCTAAGAATGCTATCCCCATTATACAGATGAGACAAATGGGGCACAGAGAGGTTAAGTGACATCCCCAAGATCATCACCCAAGGAACATAACCTGGGACTTGAACCCAATTCGCAGTCCCAAAGTCTGTGATCTTAACTGTGCCTCAGAGCATAAGGAAACCCGACTGCTTTGTGTTCTAAATGGAAAGGTATGAGGATTTTCTTGGAGATGAGAAACAAAGTGGTTAAAAAAATAAAAGATTAGAGTAATAGTTACCTCTTTGCTCCACCTGCAAAATCCATTACCGAGCTGTATTTTGTAACATAGGTGTCTGGAACCACCTGACTTCTCAGGGTCTCAACATCTTGCCTAGAAAATCCAGATTCCTCAGTATGTAATATCTGAAGCACTAGCTAGGAGTTCCATCAATTTCTAGATGCTTATAAAATCTTGGGGTATTTTGCCTTTTGGTCTCCTATTTCTATGATGGCACAAAATAAAATCTATTCTCAACATGTCTATGGACAAAGAATGATTTGGAAGCCAGACCTGTTCCCAAAACGCCACCTGGTCACCCCAACTCCTGCATCTCCCTGACTCTCCCTAAACTCAGCCCCTTTTTATTTCCCTCCTGCCACCTTTCTTGTCCTCATTCTTTCTGTCCCTGTCACCCCCCACCAGCATACCCAGAATATGATAAATAGAAAGACACTTCTGCTCTTAAAAGTCTTGCCCTCTAAGCCAAGCAGTGGATCAAACAAAGATATTCTGGCCCCACCTGTTCAGATAATAACATTTTTTCCCCTCATTACAGTGTAGTAATAACATAAGTGTGGTAAAAGAGAGTGGTGATTATACAGAATAGACAAAGACTTAAGATGCCAGGGAATGTCTAGGTCTGATACAGCTCATCTCTGATGTTTGCTCCTCTCCATGTGATGCCAGGAAGGAAGGGCCTTGGAAGCCTCAGAGTGTATGTCATCAGGGAAATGGGAATTAAAACAACAACAAGGTGTGTCCCACTGCACACCTGTCAAAAGACAAATTATGACAAATTTAAAGATCTTCATTGACTTTATTTGTGATTCTAGCATTTGACAACACTTCATTCTATGAAATAACAGCAGTGTTCTGATGAGCTGAGCACAGGAGTTTGGCTTTATAGGCAGAAAAGGAGTAAAGAAATCAGAAACACAAAACAAAAAGGGCATGGGTCATTTCAAAGTCTCTTTTTTTTGCAGAGGTTAAAGCAGAGGGGACGTTCTTATCATGGTGGCAAAACCTGTCCTGCTTGAAATGTTCCTGTTATTGCTCCCTCTCTTGATTTTTCAAAAGGTCAGAGAAAGATCATAGCTTTGGCCTCGTGACAGGAAACTTCGGCATAATCACCTCCATTTGGTTTGGTCTGTTGCACTTAGTGCAGGAGCCCTGTCCTAACCAGCAGCCTCCTGTAAATTGTATTGAATGCACTTATTAGATTTTGAGCTACCTAATATCAGCTTATTTCCAGGGAGGAGAGGAAGGCTGGAGGCTGAGTTCAACCTCATGGTCAGTGACTCAGTTGATCATACCTAATCAACTGAGATGATGGAACCCGAATGGGAACACTGGACACTGAAGCCCAGGTAAGCCTCTGTGATCCACAGTGCTCTGTGCAGACTGCTGCCCAGGGGTGTGCTGGGATGGGACTCCATAGGAAAAGGGCACTGGATCCATCTGAGTCCCTTCTGAACCTCACCCTGGGCATCTTTTTTTTTTTTAGCTGAATTTTTGCTATAATAAAACTAGCATCATAAATATAACACTTGCCTGAATTCTGAGTCAGTCTAGCAAATGATTAACAGGAAGAGTGGAAACCCCTGATTTGTAGGCAGGTGATCAGAAATGCAGACAGCATGGGAACCTCAACTCATCTGAGGTGAGGACCGTTTTAGGGAGGTCATGCCCTTAACCTGTGAAGTTTCTAAGAATGAATTGAATTGCAGCCACCAAGCTGTCATGGGTCATGTATAAATTCAAGTGAACCTGTGGGTTAATAACAGAAGGTTAACTCTGGCCTTGATCCTTCCTCACTCCATCTCAGAGACGGCGTTTCTTCCTTAGCAGCACCTGCCACAGTTTGTCCCACTTGCTAACTGAAGCCCATTTTCCTCACTAGCCAGCAGGCCTATGTCCACTTTGCTTTTCATTTCACTGTAGAACTTCCTAGTGCCACAAACTCAGTGACTATTCACCTAATTAACTCATTACTGAACAAAATTAATTGAACTAAGACCTAAACCCAGCACACTAATCTTCAGATAAAAAGGTTCATGGATAATATCTACCACTCATTCTCCTAACAGTGAGAAAAGTAATTCACATTAATAATTGTGGCAACAATTATTTTTCTAGGCACTGTTCTAGGCATCAGAAATGTAAAGACAGTAAGAGCCCTTGGGAAACTCATCACTCTTACAGAAACTACAGGTCAAGGAAATGTCACACATGCTGGTATCAAGCTACCTGGGGTTTCTCTCAGTAAGTGACAATCCTGGGGTGCCCTGTGATCATCAGCGTTAGAGAGTGTGTGCACCTTTGGGCACCCTATTGCTTTGTGCACAACTTTAATGCATACAGAGAAGGGGTGCCGTGTTGGGTAGTATGAGTTTTAACCATTTCAGAAGAAAAAAGATCTAAAATAAGAGCAAGGAAGCCAAGGAGGCCAACTGAAGTACAAAACTAGTGAGAAAGTAGGCACTGGGATGTTCTCCTGTAAGGTGTCTCATTTGCCAAGCATCATGCTGAGCACTGGGACACAATGATGAAAGCCATGACTCCAGCCCCCGAAAGCTTGCAGCCCAGAGAATAGCTCAGCAAATAAAAAAACAATTAAAAAAATATTAGATTATAGTTGGAATGGACATGCATGTCAAGTGCAGTGAGAGGAGAGGTCGTCAGAGCCCTGAGGCCAGTCTCCCTCAGGGGGAAGGAGATATTGCAAAGGAGGCAGCATTGGAATTTCAGAGAGGGCAACATCTAGGAAAAGTGAGAGGAAGGTATTTTGCCTGCAAAAAGAACCACACATTCAAATCTTTGAAAGCATCAGACAGCATGCTTATCTAAATTTGGGTGATTATAGTCTATTTAAATGTTAAGTGTGTAAAAGAAGGAGAGAGGGAAAGTGAAGAGAGAGAGAGAGAGATCATGTTAGGCCATAGAAGAGGTTTAGCAGTGACAAAGAACCTGGATGAAGATATATTTCACATACAATGTAATGCACTGGACATTATAACTTCTAAAAGAATTTTTTTTAATGAGTAAATAGATGAACCAAAAAGTGAACAGGAGACTTTTGAAGATGAGAGAGCCAGGACCCTCAGAAAATGGTGACATTATAAAAATCACTGTGACAGCAATGTGTAGTCATAGAGGAAAGTGAGGCAGCCAGACACTAAGGGAGTGGCTTGACTCTGCAGCACAGCCATGTGAGGGCACATTGGAGTTAAAGACAGGACAGACACAACAAGTGTCAGAGATCCACATCCATAGACTGCTGATGGTTGAGAAGAGGAAGGAAGACCATGAACTCTCTGAGGTTTCTGACTTGGATTGCTAACTAGGTCATGGAGCCATCCTTAGAGATGGAAATAGAGAAGGGTAGCTGTTGAGTCCAGTGTGGGGCAGCCACACAGAGATGGTTAATAAGCAGTTGGAGCTCGAGGAAAGAGGGTGCAGGAAATGAAGCTTAAGAGTTTTTCTTTGGATTTCTTGTCCCAATTACCTTGTTCTCTTGGTTTGCAACTTCTGTCTATGCACATTTGATGAATAAATACATCAAAATACCTGCTATTTACAGACTCAAATAATATATTGACAGGTGAAACAGGAGCCACAACAAAGAAAAGAAGAAATGGGAAAGTTATAAGTAGTAAAAGAGAAGCAGCTTTATGATACTGCTGGTAAAGTAAAAGAGGAGTAACTAGTAATATCACACAAAAAGGAGACCAACAAATAGGGCTGAAATGTAAAAAACAGAGATAAAGAAAGGGCAACCCCCCAGGAAGGAGTGAAATAATATTCTTCTCATGAAAAAACAGAGACCACATGCAAAAAGAGAAAGATGGACCCTTACCTTATACTATATACAAAATGTAACTCGAAGTGAATCAAAGACTACTGGATTTACCAATCATTTCTTGGATATGACATCAAAAGCAAAAGAAAAAATAGATAAATTAGACTTCAAAATTAAAATTAAAAACTTTTGTGCATTGAAGAACATAATCAGGCTCAGAGGTGGAGGCAAGATGCCCGACTGGAGCTAGCTTTCCACAGAGGCTCCCATCCAGAAGGAGAGTTAAAGGACAGAAGTTTAGCAAGTAAGCTGATGGTTTTAAGCTGAGCCAAGAGAGAAGGCTGAAGAATGCACAACAACCCGGCTGAGATGAGCTTCGATCCCAAGGAAATAAACAATAGGTACAAAATTCATCGCCAAGCAGATGGGAGTCCCCTCCCCCATGAAAACAGCTCACAGTATACTTTCTACAAACAAGCAGGCAGAGTTCTGATATCCTCCTATTTTATCCCATGGGAGAGACCCTCTAAAAACCAGACCTCCTTCCCCACAGAGGACCCACCAACACTAGTGGCACTCTCCCACCAGTCATAAAATTGTATATATTCTCTACCTGCAGTTCTGAACTCTCAGCACTCCCATCCACTCTCACCTCGAGGTCTAGAAGTCTGTCCCCATGGAGTCCAGATTCTGGGGCATTTTCTTGAGAGGTGTGGACAAGGCATGAGCTATTGCAGGTCTATGCTGATTCTGTGACACAGGGGTAAAGAAAGGACTGTGAACCAAGAGGGAGAGGGAAAAGTGGTGCCCCGTGGCACAGAGCAGCAGCAGCAGTGGCAGGAACAATAGGGCTCACACCCCTTGGGATATTTTGGAGAGACACTCCCTATCTCTCTTGACAACCAGTGGCAGCCACTGGTGGAACAGATCTGGGACAGAAACACTGGCCCCATGAGTAAAAGGTATGCCTGAGGCGATACCTGCCTTTGGGGCCCCTGTCTCATGGCGGGGACAGAGACTAGAATACAGGCATGCAGAGACAGCATACTCCCAGGGTGGGACTGAGTCAGAAATGCTGCTTTAGTAAGCCTAAGAAGCACCTGGCCCTCAGGGGAACATAGCTGAGACAAAAGTGGCAATAGAACCAGCCCAGGGAGAAACTGACACTGAGCTGTGTGCCAGTACCAGCCCAGGGAGAGACAGGAACTAAAAGCTGAGTGTGAGTTTTAACTGTGCCCGCCCTAACACAGACTGCAGCCAAGACAGAGATGCCAGCTCTGTGAGAATTGGAGCAACAGCAGCAACTAAGGGTGGAGCAGAGATTCGGTTTCTGTGAACTCAAACAAAGCCTGGCCCACAGGGGAATACAGCCAGGATAGAAACACTAATTCTGCAAGTAAGTGGCAGCGACATCAAACTGGGGTGGGGCAGGAACTGAGTAAATCGTCCCAGCTTCCATTAAGCACCTGAGGTTGTCATCCTTCAGCTACCCATGCCAGCTAGTGGCAGAGTACATTGGTCTGGCAGAGGACAGATAGAACTCCCTGTGACTCAGGTAGGCACAAACTCCTAGAGTATCTGCTCATTGGAGAGAATTGGGTCACAGCCCTGAGGAGTTACCAGTGACTGGGTATGACAGAGGTGCAAGGTGGGGAAGGAGGCATCAACCTTCCCAGACTAATTCATTGCTGAGTGGGTCCTTCTGACTCCATGGAGCCCTGGAGCAAGTCATACTCAAGCTGTCAGCAGACCTCTGCTATCTAGTTACTCGAGACCTTTTGAACTCTCCCACTTGAGATTGGGTGCTGACTGGGACAATTGATTTGGAACTCTTGACCTGGGCCAATCACCCAAGGACTATCCAAAGTAATACCCTGGGTATATGGTTGTGGGAAGGTTTAATTTTCCTTTTCCAGTTGTTGCCTAAGGGGGGGATGGGGTGGGGTGACTTAGTTGCTGGTATTTCTCCACAGCTGGTACTTCAACCCAAAGTTACTGATTCACTAGGATTGGATAGAGACTAGCTGAAAATAAGACAGAGCCACTTAGCCCCACCAAACCAAGCAGGTCCCCAGTGTCTCAGACCATAGCATTGTATGGGTCCTTTGCAAAGCTCTAGGGGAAAGGTACAGACACCAGTTCCAGCTCTTGAGCAAAAAGCTGGTTAATCCCTACTCCAGGAGCCCCCAACCCAACTTCACCTTATTTGCTCATCTAGCCAACAGTGTAAAATAATCATGGGGTGGAATCAGCGGAAAAACTCCAGCAACATGAATAGAGTTCCCCCAAGGAACAATACGGTGAACACAACTGAAGATCCCATTCATAAACAAATGGTGGAGATGTCAGAAATTGAATTCAGAATTTCGATTGCAAATAAGATTAATAGAATGGAGGTAAAGTTCAAATTAGAAATTCAAGGAGCATTTCAAAAGTTGTCTCAAGAATTCAATGAATTCAAAGACAAAATCAAAAATTTTGTCACAGTGAGACAAGAACTTGCAGCCCTCAAAGAACTGAGAAATATAGTAGAACCCCTCAGTAACACATTGTAGCAGGCAAAAGAAAGGATTTTTGACATTGAAGACAAAGTTTTTGAATGCTCCCAAATGCTCAAAGAGGAAGTGAAGTGGAGAGCAAAAACAGATCATTCTCTCAGAGAGCTCCGGGATAATTCGAAGAAAACAGATATTCACATTACAGGAATTCTTGAAGGCTATGAGGTGGCTTTGAAAGGCCCAGATGCTCTACTCCATGAGATAATCAAAGAGAACTTCCCAAACATGCCAAGAGATTCTGAAATTCAGATAGCAGACAGTTTCAGAACCCCAGCACAACTCAACCCAAATAAGACATCTCCCAGACACATTATAATTAACTTCACCAAAGTTAATATAAAGGAGAAAATTCTGCAAGCAGCCAGATGTAAAACAACCATAACCTACAAGGGGAAGAATATTAGAATGACTGCAGATCTCTCTACCGAAACTCTTCAATCTAGAAGAGGGTGGTCATCAACTTTTAATCTCCTAAAACAAAATAATTCTCAACCCAGGATCCTGTATCCAGCTAAACTCAGTTTCATTTATGATAGAGAATTCAAATACTTTGATGACATACACATATAGAAGAAATTTGCTATAACTAAACCAGCTCTCCAGGATATTCTCATACCCATCCTCTACAATGACAAGCACAATCTCTACCACCAAAGTAAACTCACTCAGAAATTTTTGATCAAATTCCAACTTCCACAGCAGTGAAAGGATTAAAAATGTCCACTGGACTTTAAAAAAACTCAATATCCAAAATTCTATCAGGCTTATCAATGTTCTCAATTAATGTGAGTGGTTTAAATTGTCCTCTAAAGAGGCACAGCTTGGCTGATTGAATACAAAAACTCAGGCCAGATATCTGCTGCATACAAAAATCTCATCTTACCTTAAAAGATAAATATAGACTCAAGGTAAAGGGATGCTCATCTATATTTCGGGCAAATGGAAATCAGAAAAAAGCAGGTGTTGCAATTTTATTCACAGATACAATAGGCTTTAAACCAGCAAAAGTAAAGAAAGATAAGAATGGTCACTTCATTTTTGTTAAGGGTAATACTTGACATGATGAGATTTCAATTATTGACAGTTATGCACTAAATCAGAATGCACCTCAATTTATAAGAGACACTCTAACAGACATGAGCAACTTGATTTCCTCCAGCACCATAATACTCAGAGATTTTAACACCCCTTTGGCAGTGTCGGATAGATCCTCCAATAAGAAACTCAGCAAAGAAATTTTAGATTTAAACCTAACCACTCAACAACTGGATTTAACAGACATCAACAGAACATTTCATCCTAACAAAATTGAATATACATTCTTCTCATCAGCCCATGGGATATCCTCCAAAATTGATCACATCTTATGTCACAAGTCTAACCTCACCAAATTTAAAAGAATAGAAATTATTTCTTGTAGCTTCTCAGACTATTATGGAATAAAAGTTGACCTCAATAACAACAGGAATCTGCACACTCATACAAAAACATGGAAACTAAATAACCTTATACTAAATGATAGCTGGGTCAGAGATGAGATTAAGAAGAAAATTACCAAATTTTTGGAACAAAATGATAATGAAGACATGAATTAACAGAATGTCTGGGATACCGCAAAGGCAGTCCTAAGAGGGAAATTTATAGCACTGCAAGCCTTTCTCAAGAGAACGTAAAGAGAGGAAGTTAACAACTTAATGGGACATCTTAAGCAACTGGAAAAGGAAAAACATTCCAATTCCAAACCCAGCAGAAAAAAAGAGATAACCAAAATTAAAGCAGAATTAAATGAAATTGAAAACAAAAGGATTATACAACAGATTGATAAATCAAAAAGTTGTTTTTTTGAAACAGTCAATAAAATAGACAAACCTTTAGCTAACCCAACCAGTAAAAAAAAAGAGTAAAATCTCTGATTTCATCAATCAGAAATGGCAAAGATGAAATAACAACAGACTCCTCAGAAATTCAACAAATCTGTAATGAATATTACAAGAAACTCTATTCCCAGAAATATGAAAATCTGAAGGAAATTGACCAATACTTGGAAGTATGCCACCTTCTTAGACTTAGCCACAATGAAGTGGAAATGTTGAATAGGCCTAGATCAAGTTCTGAAATAGCATCAACTGCACAAAATCTCCCTAAAAAGAAAGGCCCGGGGCATAAGGCTTCACATCAAAATTCTACCAAATCTTTAATGAGGAATTAGTACCTATATTACTTAAGCTTTTCCAAAATATAGAAAAAGAAGGAATACTACCCAAAATATTCTATGAAGCAATCATCACCTTGATCCACAAACCAGGAAAAGACCTAATAAGAAAAGGAAATTATAGGCCAATATCACTAATGAATATTGATGCAAAAATATTCAATAAGATCCTAACACACAGAATCCAGCAACACATCAAATTATAAACCATGACCAAGTGGGTTTTATCCTAGGGTCTCAAGGCTGGTTCAATGTACATAAATCTATAAATATAATTCATCACATAAACAAAATAAAAAGCAAAGACTATATGATTCTCTCAATTGATGCAGAAAAAGCTTTTGAGAATATCCAGGATCCCTTCATGATCAGAACACTTAAGAAAATAGGTATAGAAGGGACATTTCTTAAACTGATAGAGGCCAGCTACAGCAAACCCACAGCCAATATCATATTGAATGGAGTTAAATTGAAATCATTTCCACTCAGATCAGGAACCAGGCAAGGTTGCCCATTATCTCCAGTACTTTTCAATGTTGTAATGGAAGTCTTAGCCATTGCAATTAGGCAAGAAAGGGCGATCAAGGTATCCACATAGAGTCAGAGGAGATCAAACTTCCACTTTTCACAGATGATATGATTCTACATCTGGAAAACACCAGGGATTCTACTAAAAAACTCTTAGAAGTGATCAAGGAATACAGCAGTGTCTCAGGTTACAAAATCAACACTCATAAATTGGTAGCCTTTATATATACCAACAATAGTCAAGCTGAAAAAACAGTCAAGGACTCTATTCCTTTCATAGTAGTGCCAAAGAAGATAAAATATTTGGGAGTTTATCTAACAAAGGATGTGAAAGATCTCTATAAAGAGAACTATGAAACTCTAAGAAAAGAAGTAGGTAAAGATGTTAACAAATGGAAAAACATACCATGCTCATGGCTGGGAAGAATCAACATTGTTAAAATGTTTAAAATGTCCATATTTCTCAAAGCAATATAAAATTTTAATACAACCCCTATTAAAGCTCCACTGTCATA
>CAUYTI010057675.1:0-15634 GCA_963575145.1 Galago senegalensis
AAGTACGCTCTTCAATCTTCTCTCTTGTCTCTGCTCCAAACCATCAGCTAATTTGCTAAGCTTCTGTCCTTTCAGCCTCCTTCTGGACAGGAGCTTCTGTAAAAAGCTGGCTGCAGTTCGCCATCTTGGCTCCGCCCCCCCCATACAATGGAATATTAGTTGGCAATAAAGAGGAGCAAAAGACCTGAAGTAAAGACCATATATTGTATGCTTCCATTCATGTGAAATGTCTAGAATAGGCAAATCTATAAGCATAAAAATTAGATTAGTGGCTGCCAGAACATGTTGGGGGCAGGCAGTGGATAATGACTACTAATGAGTATTTGTTTCTTTTTTTTTCTTTTCTTTTCTTTTTTTTTTTTTTTTTTGAGGCAGAGTCTCGCTATGTCACCCTCAGTAGAGTGCTATGGTGTCACAGCTCACAGCAACCTCAAACTCTTGGGCTTAAGCGACTCTTTTGCCTCAGCCTCCCAAGTAGCTGGGACTACCGGCACCTGCCACAACGCCGGGCTATTTTTTGTTGCAGTTGTTTAGCTATTGTTTAGCTGGCGTGGGCCAGGTTTGAACCCGTTACCTTTGGTGTATGTGGCTGGTGCCACTTGTTTCTTTTAGGAGAAACCAAAATATTCTAAAACTAGATTTTTGTTATGGTTGCACAACTCTGTAAACATACTAAAAGACATTCCATTGTACACTGTGAATGGATGAATCATATGGTTATAACTCAATAAAGCTTTTTTTAAAAGACGATAGTGACTTTAAGTAGAATGCTATCAATGTAAAATGTGAGAAGTGATAGGAATTTGAAGGTAGAATGAGTTAGATTTTCTATATATGGTATGTGTAATGAGATGAAAATATCATTTGCAATCAATATACAGTCTGAATCAATCAATATAGTCATTGTAATTCCAATCAAAATTAAAAACTCAGAGATTTTTTTCTGAGTAACTGGAATGATGGAGCAAGTAACTGAGATAGGGAACATTGTGGGAGATACAGTTTCAGATGATAAATTTAAAAGAGTTCAGTTTGGACATACTGAGTTGGAGATGTAAAGTAGATAGAAGGGAGATAGATAGATAGACAGATCGATCGATCCTGACAATGACTTAGACTAGCATTACAAAATTGGGAGGTAACATATGGCAAGACAAGGATGATGTCACCAAGGGAGTGTGTAGGTAGAGAAGACATCGCTGTCCAACATTAAGGTGTTGGAGAAATGAGAAGTAAGTAGCAAAGAAGACTGAGAAAAAATAACCAGTGAGATAAGTGGAAAAGCAAAAATCAAAAAACTGTCCTGTTCTGAAACCAGATGAAGAAAGTGTTTCAAGGAGGAGTGAATGAAAAAATCAAGTAAGACAAGTACTAAGAATTGACTATTAGACTTTGCAACAGTGCACTCATGTGTAACCTTGCCAAGAGCAATTTTGATGGCGCTAAGTGGAAAAGTCTGGTTGATATACCTTTAGGAGGGAATGTAAGGAGATGAATCTCATTTCTATATAACAGTAACAAGAATCAAAAAAGCATTATCTGCTAGTATCACTGCCCTTCAGGGTTACATAAATGTATTTATCAAATTTTCTCAAGTTGTGCACTTTAAATTTGTATAGTTTTAATACTGTGTTAAATTTCTGTTATTAATAAATTCACAATACAGGGCAGCACCTGTGGCTCAAAGGAGTAGGGTGCCGGCCCCATATACCAGAGGTGGCGGATTCAAACCCAGCCCTGGCCAAAAACTGCAAAAAGAAAAAAAAATAAATTTACAATACAATAGCTGAAAAAAATGAATCAAAAAAGCAGTCTTATAAAAGATACTATAAGAATAAAAACATAAGATGTCTAGGAATAAATCTAATAAAAGGTGTACCAGAAATGCTTTATGGAAGAAATTATAAAACTTTATTAAAATGGAGAACTATGTCCTGTTCACAGGTAGGGAGATTGAAAATTGTGAAGATATCTTTTACAATCCATATAGTCATTGTAACTCCAATCAAAATCCCACAGAGTTTTTCATGGAATTTGACAAAAGCCAAAGCATTCTTAAAGAGCAAGAAGATAGAAATAACTTACTCTTATTTGATATTAAGATCTATCAGACAGCTATAATACTTAGAACAGTATAATATCAGTGCAGGGGTTGACAGGGTAATGGATCAGAAATAGAAAACCCAAACATAAACCTATACCTGTTTAGAAATTTGATGTATGACAAGTAGCATTATAGATCAGAGGGTAAAAGAATGAACTCTTTAATAAATCATGTTGGGAAAATAGTTTATCACAAAGAAAAAATAAAATTCAGTTCCTACCTCACACCAAATATGAGATTCAATTATGAGTATATTAAATACTTTTAGAAGAAAATGTAATTCAGTGGTTCTCAACTAGAAATATCACCACCTAGAGAACATGTGAAAATGGGTAGGGGTGTGTGGGTTGTTATAATGACAAGAATAGCGCTAAAGACATTTATCTCCGAGGGTCCAGGGATGCTAGGTGTCCCTAGATATAAGAGCCAGTCCCACATCATTTGTCCTGCCCTAAATGTTAGTAATTTCTTCCCCTTCCCCCACAAATAAACACCTATACAGGAGAATTTCTCTGATCTTGGGATAGGGGAGAATTTCTTTAAAGAAACACAAAAAATACTAACCATAAAAGAAAAGAGCAATAAATTCAATTACATTAAAATGAAGCACTTCTGTTCACCAAAACCACCATAAAGTGAAAAATAATCCATGAAGTGGAAAAACATCTTTAGCATTCATATAACTGACATTCAGAATCTACAAACTTCTATATAACAATACATAAAAAGGCAATCCAGAAGAAAAACAGGCAAAAGATACAAAGAAGCCTTTCACAGAAGAGAGAGTCTGAATGACCAAAAAACATGAGAAGATGCTCAACTTTCTTGACAATCAGGGAAATATAAGTTAAAAATCACAATAAATGACAAAGAAAAAACCAACAATATGAGATTCCATTTCAATCCATGATTGGAAAAAATAATGTAATTTAAACAATACTAAGTGTGATGATGTGGAGTAGGTAGTGAGGACTTCTAATGAGAGTGTATATTGACCAACCAACTTGAGAAACAATTTGGCATTATCTGTTTGAACATGGGTATACTTTGCAATCATTGCTTTCATTCCTAAAACTAGACCTTAGAGAAACTTGCACAAGCGTACTGTAAAGAAAGTTTATAGCAGCATCATTCAGAAGAGCAAAAAGCTAAAACAACAGATGTTCATCAGCAGTAGTACGGATAGTTGTGGTATAATGATAGTGAGATACTATGCATCAGTGAAAATGAATGAACCACTGCTGCCTCTAACAATGTGATTCTCAGACACATAATTTTGTGTGAAAACAAATGCAGAGAAAAATTTAGTATGATACTAATATATGCAGTTCAAAACCAACCTAAACTAAAAAATACTATGTATTGTTTGAGGATACTCATATGTGGGAAGACTATAAAGAAATGTAAGGAAGTGATTTTTAAAAGTTCCTGATAATGAGTACCTTTGGGAGACAGGGTACCTCTGGGGTAGAGGGAAGTGTGCAGAGAGCATCAATGGGTACTGGTCATGTTCTGTGGATGACAGTAGGTTCAAAGGTGCTTATTCTATTCTTAGACTTTATAATTTACATATATCGAGTATTTTATGTGTAGAAATTACATATAAATGTGATTTATATGTATTACACATTTTGTATGTATCAATTGCAACATGTTTTTAAATGAAGAGTGAAGAATTCTCTCTAAGACTTTTTTTAGTAAATGATAGCTGTGTACATTAATGCAATCATGGGGTACAGTGTGGTGTTTTCATATACAATTTGAAATATTTTCATCAAACTGGTTAACATAGCCTTTATGTCATCTTCTTAGTTATTGTGTTAAAATGTTTATATTCTATCTTAGAAAGATTCACTTGTACCCTTGTAAGATAAACCATAGAAGTGATACCTCCAATCACCCTCCCCTTGTTCTAGGACTTTCAGACTAGGACCTGCAAAAGAGATAAAAAAGTATTATCTGCTCTCTTAGCAGTTTTCAAATATACAATACATTATTGTTAACTGTAATCACCATTCTACACAGTAGATCTCCAAAACTTATTCCTGTTATCTAACTGAAACTTTGTACCCTTTGATCAACACCTCCCATTCTCCCCCCAGCCCCGAGACATATGTTAATTATCTTGATTTACTCACTCCACAATGTGCACATATATTAAAACATCATGTTGTACAACATAAATATACACACACAATTTTTGTCTGTTTGTATAATTAATTTTTAAAAACCTTTCAAGCAGCTGCATCCCTTCATAGCAGCAGTGTTGCCTTTGAAGGCACAATTCTCGGTCTCCCCATCCTGCCCCTTGGAGCCAAGGGCAGGCTACCGATGGCAACATGGCTCTTCCTCAGCTAAGTCAGGAGTATGGAATAAACAAGCTCTCTCTTATGATTAAGGGTATGTTCAGTCACTGAGCCTGCCAGCATTGTCATGAGATAGCAGTTCAAATAGCCAGGAGAAAAATGAGCAGAATGTACCATGGTGGGTACATTCGGGAGTATCTGAAGGTGGGGAGGGGGGTAAGAGTGTGGACAGAAACCACTGGGCCATTGGCTCACACTACCCTAAGAAACTGGCTTCCCTTCTCCAGGCTTAAATTCCTCTTCAGTCCTCTTCAGGGTTAACTAGAACACACAATAAAGTCAAAGTCCAGCCTGAACCTCTAAGGATTCTTATTCTAAGCCCACTTGAAGGGAAAACAGTTTGCATATTTACACTCCTAATCTCCAGAGTGATGAGTAATTAAGCTCCAGTCTATTGATCAGAGTTGTTGAAAGTATTGCCGAATTGGCTCCCTGGGAGTATAGAAAAACAAACCCACGTGTGTCTACAAATGGCCATTCCTGGATAACAAACTTCCATTTACACAATTAGCCTTGAGAATATAAATAGAAGTGTAACCAAAACTGTCCTTCAAGCCTGTGCAGCCTGTCCTCCTCCAGACTGCCTTTGCTTACAGTGGTTCCTATCTCTTTGTACCCAGCCATGCTTATGGGTTCTTCCTCGGGTACACATTTTGAGGGGAAGACATTTTTTCTTTGTCAAGTTTTCCTCACAATAACCTTTACCTCTACCTTTTTCCTGTCCATTAAACAACCATAATAGCTACTTCTGTGTGCAAAATGAACTTTGTCATTTGGGGGATAGACTAAGGGTTAAATTAAAGGGACAGCTGTCTATACAGCTGGCTAGAATGAAGGGAGGGTTAGGCTGCATTTGTGCCAGCTGCTTCTCACTTTTATTTCTTCCCAATTTTTGTCTCCCACCCCACTGGCCAGGGCTGCTGAACTGAAAACGGCTCATAGCTCCTGTAAAATTTTAAGATGTGATCTGGGGCTGAGGTAACCTAACTTCTTGATGCCCTGACTTCCCCCAGACAAAATAATTAAGCCTCAGATTTGGAACTTAAACCACTTTTTCATCACTTTCAAATAATCACTTTCTCCTTTTTCCAAATCATCTAGCCTTGTTTAAACCAATCTTTTGCTCTTAGCAGTCCCCTGCCACGCCCCGAACTAGAGTTGTTCTGTTTTTCTTAGGAGCACTTTTGAGGAACTCCTTTTCTAAAGGCAAGAGGGATTATGTGTTACTCTGGGTGAGTCACTGTTCTTTAGTCAATGCTGGTGAGAATCTCAAAGATTAACAAAGATTGCCAAGGGTGACCTCAGTCCAGCACCCAAATGCTCACATAATTTGCCCCCCTTTCCATTTTAGGGTGAAAATATTCAGGGAGAAGAGGAGGAAGGGATTTATGAGAATAAGTAAGATACTGTCTTACAGCCAAAACACCATTCAGATTCTCAGCTGGCAGAGGAATTCTTGAGCCTGATCTGTAGTGAAAGCATGAGCAAACTGCTAAATGGAATGCAAAGAGAACCCTGGGCTTAATCTCCATTCCAGGCAGTCTATTACAGAGAAGTCTCAGAGCAGTACTATTCCTGGAAGGCGAAATACTTACCCACATGCTGCCCCGCCCCCAGCATGAGAAATCCAGGGGCTCCATGGATGTGCCAGTTGCTTGGTGAAATAGGAGTGTGTACTGCCTATCCATGAAAGGGCAACTCTGAGAGCAATTTATAAACTGTAAAGTACTAGGGGACGTCAGGTGGCCCTGTCACTCACTCATTTCTTTGGTATACTGCAGTCCTTCAGTTGTCTTTTCTCATTATTGGACAAAAAACACAGAATTTTATGGTGAGAGGTCAGGCCCTGCATATAATCAATCATGCACAAGTCCCAAGGCATAGAAGTAGAAGCATAAATGGGCCTTAATTCGGGATTTCCCTGCCTACACATGGTGAGCATTTACCAGTCAGCAACTTCACAAAGGCATCACAGAATGGTCAAGAAATGAAGAAAACACTTGGAGGGGACATAGTTTTAAAGCATTTGAAGGAAAAACTCTGAATTCCAAAATGTAATTATTATTTCTGCATCAGAGTAAAAGCTGTTGTGTTTATATAGCCTTTGATTCTGATGTCGAATATCTGATGACTCCTCACAACACTGCTCTGAAATAAGAAGGCAGCAGTCATGCTGGAGTCACTGTGACCAGTGGAGGGGTTTTGCCCAGAGTAACTAGATGGTAAAGTCAAAAAGCCACGCCCTGGCTCAGCGCCTGTAGCTCAAGCAGCTAAGGCACCAGCCACATACACCAGAGCTGGTGGGTTCAAATTCAGCCCAGGCCTGCCAAACAACAATGTTAACTACAACCAAAAAATAGCCAGGCATTGTGGGCAAGTGTCTGTAGTCCCAGCTACTTGGGAGACCGAGGCAAGAGAATCTCTTAAGCCCAGGAGTTGGAGGTTGCTGTGAGCTGTGACTCCATGGCACTCTACCCAGGGTGACAGCTTGAGGCTCTGTCTCAAAAAAAAAAAAAGAAAGAAAGAAAAAGCCACACCCCATCCACTTTACAGGGTGGGTCAACCTTGGGCTATATTAAAGGACTTCCACCTCTAGCTAGTATTTCACCCAGGCTCTATGTTTAGTAAACAAAGGAACTTAAAATTTGTGACAAAATGAAATTTAAAAACAAGAACTTCATCCTTCCATTCACCCATCTTCCCAGTGTTTATTTTGAGTGTGTATGTAACAGAATTTTCCAGAATAGAATAATTCCTACATAGAGACAAAGACAGCTCTAATACCAGGGCATAGAGTGGGGGAGGCATTATATTCCTTCCCTCCCCATCCTCCTTTTCCCAGAGCCCATCCAGCTGACAGGTGCCAGAAGGGAAGAAATGTTAACAAATGTTAGTTTCCAGCCCCAAAGAAGCTGTCACAAAAGGGAGAGAAAACAAGGCAGCTCATAAAATCCTTCAACTGAGGGATATAGCAAGACCTATCTAATTACGCAAGATTAGAAACGGTTTAACTTGTTGAGAATATGCTACATGTGGAATGAAAGAAAATGACACCTCTGGCCCCCTGTAATGATACTGTATTGGGAGGAAAGCACAAAGGGTTTGTTCACGCTGTCAGTAACACCAGCTTTTCTCATCCAACATTTTGGACACATCTGGTTTTAATATGATGGTCTAAGTGAAGTAAGCTAACTTTTCATCCACTGTTCTGGCCCTCCTTTGCTTTCTTCACTGTACAATTCCATTTGTGTTGGCATTGTCCCTCTCTCACCCATAACCTCCCAAGCTAGCAGCGGTAAAACAAGATTATGCTGAGAAATGTTGATTGGGTTCTTGAGTATTTTAGTGTTCCAATAGCACTAGCAATGATTTGGAAGCAAGACTAATCTTTGTTTCAATGAAATTCAATAGATTTTAGCTTTGCTCTTCTGCCTAATTTATTAACTACCAACATGGAATAAGAACTCTCTAAGTCAGTGGTTCTCAACCTTTCTAATGCTGCAAACCTTTAATACAGTCCAAAGGGGTCATGACCCACAGGTTGAGAACCACTACCCTAAGTAATCAGTGAGTCACAAAACATCCTGGCTTTTGAAAATTAGGGAAAGGTCATCTCAATTACTCTTAACTAGAATTCCCAGGGAATCTGATATCTGCCTAACCGTTTTCTAGCTAACATAGGATTAATTGACCATTTTGTGCCTGTGTTGGCCACAAAAAATAAAGTCTTTGATGACTATGAGTATTTCCCACAGACCTGTCAAACTACAAAATGAGTTCCCCTCTACACATGTCTTTTCAGAACAGAAAAAGGGTTTTACTCTCCCACACCCAGAGAAAAGATAGTAGGATTTTGCAAATGACTATGATTAAAAGGCAAAGTTGGAATTTTTAGTGTTTTGATATAAATAATAGAAACTCATTTTTTACCTTCTTTACAGTTGTGCCTTACAGCACTTTTACAAATAGCAAAGTTATAATTGTAAGCTGGTAGGGATTGTCTGCTCTGATAACAAGGTACAATTTAAATTGTGCTTGATCTTGACTCATTTTAGAAACTTCTGTGTTCTGACTTCTCTCTGGAACACAGATTGTAGTTGGAAAGAGAGAAACATGAATGATCTCTAGCTCCTCTGAAAGGTGTGAAGTCTTTCAGGTGGCTTCTGGTGTATTTTTCCTAAGTCTGAAAGCAATCCAACAGGGCACTTCTGTAGCAAATGCCTTAACCCCAAGAAGTAAGTAATAATGGCATATTTTGTGCCGTCTGGT
Source organism: Galago senegalensis (assembly GCA_963575145.1). Classification (NCBI taxonomy): domain Eukaryota; kingdom Metazoa; phylum Chordata; class Mammalia; order Primates; family Galagidae; genus Galago; species Galago senegalensis. The sequence continues at coordinate 8,740 of CAUYTI010057675.1, forward strand.
AAGCCAGCAGGGGTGGATGGTCTGGGGCAAGTGTAACATTCAGTGCCTGGAACATCACAAGGATTTCTGTCTGTATAGAGCTGGTACCTACTGTTATAACACCAAGAAGGGGCCAGAAAGAATTTCTATCTATAGACTTGACCTAAGAGTAGCACCATTTTCACTACATTCGAAGTCAGCAAACCTTTATTAAGCACATACTATGTGCAAAGCCTTATTAGGTTTTTATAAAGTTCTCTGTAATGTGCTAAATACTTCTTTTACAAAGTGGCCAGGAAATTTCAGCAATCATTTATTGACTACTACTATATACAGGCATCGTTCTGGGGGTATCTAGATGAATCAGAAGTGTGCCCTGATTCATAGGTTTATAGAGCTCAGAGTGCAAGAAGGAAAAAAATTATGATAGAGTATAAGAGTAGAGGTTCCTTGCAAAGAGCTTTGTGAGTGTATAGAAAGGAATGACTAATGCACTCAGGAGGTGTCAGAAGGGTTCACAAAGGAGATGACATTTGAGCTCTGTCTGAAAGGGTGGGTAGAATTTCACCAGACAGACAGTAGAGGAGGAAGAGAATTCCAAGCAGAGGGAACAGTGTGTACAAACGCTCATTAAAGCATATAGAGAGTTCTTTTTACCATCACTTGAGAGGGCAAATATAAGTTATACCAATGTTGGGTTTGAATGTTTTCCTCATATTGCATTGCCATTTTTAAATACAAGGTAAGATATTTTAAATAGATGACAAGAAAAGTCCTGATAGACTTGAAAACTGTCCTTATTAAGCTGTGATGCTTTTCTAGTGTCTTGCACATAGCCAGCCCTCAATAAATGCTTGCCAAATAATGAGTCCCCTATCTCTCTATATTTATACATTACTGCTTTGTCAAGGATCAGCTTACAAAGCAAAATTTCTGCTTAGGAGTTAGGAATAAGTATTCATAGTTCTGCTCTCTGTCGCCCCAGCCTCCTCTGCTCTAGAGAAGAGTGACTGTGCCACTGGACCTTCACTATGTTTATGAAAAGCAGGGAAAATTGCCCTTAGAATTCTCACTAACCCAGATTTCTACTTTGATAGCCTCTATATAACTGACATCCAAAAAAGTACCATTTGAACAGGACAGTCCTCATATTGATGACATAGGGATTAGTCCAATCATAGGGATTAGGAACTTTAATGATACTGGCTAATATGAATAGGTACAACTCACACTTTAAATTTTATAGCAGGACTTAAATATGATTGATCAAACACTTTGTATGGTAATAATACAGGTATGAGTTGTCTGCTCTGCACAGCCTTGACAGCAAAATGTGGTACTGCCTATTCCTTTTTTTTTTTCAAGAAAGAGAAGATAAATTTTTATTATTTTTATAAGTTATGCAGTAACCTTTATAGTAGTAATAAATTTTTGCCTTGAAAATCACCAGGGAATAGATGATAGAGAATGTAGTTAGACATAAACCATTTGCAAATTATCTGGAAGTACACTTGTAACCCTTTTATTGGGTATCTGGATCCAGTCTTTGGGAAAATTCCCATCAGGGAATCTTATTTCATTGTGACTCTGAAATGTATAAAAATATAATTTTTCAGTCCCAAACCTTGGTGGCTACATGATTGGCTCTTTCAGGCCTAATCTCTGTAGCTACATCTTTCTAATGGCCACAGTACCAGACCACAGGACATAGTATCTTTCAGCCCCTGGGCTACACTGGGTAAATTCATGCCACAAATAGTCATTGAGAATCCTAGCACTCTGGGAGGCAGGGGTGGGTGGATTGCCTGAGCTCAGGAATTTGAAACAAGACTGAGCAAGAGCAAGACACTGTCTCTACTAAAAAAAAAAAAAAAAGAAAGAAAAACTAGCAGGGCATTGTGGCAGGCATCTGTAGTCCCAGCTACTTAGGAGGCTGAGGCAAGAGAATTGCTTGAGCCCAAGAGTTTGAGGTTGCTATGAGCTATGACACCACTACACTCAACCCCAGGATGACTGAGTGAGACTCTGTCTCAAAAAAAAAAAAAAAAAAAACACAGCAATGCCATTGAGTGCCTTCTTGAACCCTGCACAGCTCTAGGTTCTAAGAATATAAAAGTAAGTAAGACAAGTGCACACTATAGGATGACCATAATTAACAATAATTGGCTCGGCGCCTGTGGCTCGAGTGGCTAAGGCACCAGCCACATACACCTAAGGTGGTGAGTTCAAATCCAGCCCAGGCCCACCAAATAACAATGACGGCTGCAACCAAAAAATAGCCATGTGTTGTGGTGGGCGCCTGTGGTCCCAGCTACTTGGGAGGCTGAGGCAGAAGACTCGCTTGAGCCCAGGAGTTGGAGGTTGCTGTGAGCTGTGATGCCATAGCACTCTACCCAGGGGAATAGCTTGAGGCTCTGTCTCAAAAAAAAAATAAAAAAAATAAAAATAAATAATTAACAATAATTTATTGTATATTTTCAAATAGCTAGAAAGTGGATTTGGGATGTTCCCAACACAGAGAAATAGTAAATATTTCAGATAACGGTTATGCTATTTATCCTGATTTGATTATTACATGTCATACACATGTATTGAAATTTCACATTATGCCACATAAATATGTACAATTATTATGTGTCAATTAAAAATAATAAGAAAAAAGTAAGACAGCTATATTCCTGTCTCCATGGCACTCACACTCTCAATCTAGTGAAATAGCTCATAATCTCTTTGAGGTCATGGTTCCTTTTGAAAATCTGATTCCAACTGGTTTTACATTACTTAAATATTAGGGTGGCAATGTCTTGTTTCCCCAAAGAAAGGTAAAAACTTTTGTCTCCAGAGCATGGGGTCTGGTATAGGGTTATTCTTTATAGATGTTAAGCTTTGTCCTCTTTTGGAGTCTATAGCATGGTGGAAAGAACATGAGCTTTTGAGTTAAAGTTTGGGATTCTGATTGTTTAACTAGCAGTGTGACCTTGGGTAATTTACCCAATCTCTCAGAAGCTCAGTTTCCTCATCCTTAAAATTGTGATCCTGGGCGGCACCTGTGGCTCAAGGAGTAGGGTGCCAGCCCCATATGCCAGAGGTGGCGGGTTCAAACCCAGCCCCAGCCAAAAACTGCAACAACAACAAAAGAAAAAAATTGTGATCCTCATATCCACATTGTAGGGTAGCTGTGGAGATTGAAAACATCCGTGTATATAAAGCACCTCACATGAAGTCAATCAGAGTTAACAAATAAGAAAGCTAGATTTTGAATCCAGGTCTTTCTAACTCATAAACCTAGGCTCTCTGATTCCTCATAGAAGGAAATACTAAAAAAATACTAGATTTAAAAATCTAGCTCTGAAAATACTAGATCATGTTTAAGCCACACCAAAACTCCATAAGGGTATAAAGAACATAGCTGAAGAAACAAATGAACAGGGAGAAATATGCTAATATTTTGAGACATGTAGGACAACATGAGCTCCAGAGTCTCAATATCCTTTTCTAGCTATGAACACCTCAGCATATCTCTTTGTGTAGTTGTATCTGTTCCTTCTATAAGCATTTATTACCTGCCATTTTGTCCCCAACTTGTTTGTATGTGTTTGTGGCGATTTAAAAGGCATGATCTATGACTTCTAGTAACTTACAGACTAGTGGAAAGGCAGAAGTTGCATTCTACAATCAATTAGAGAAAATGTACAGAAGACAGAACATAAACAAGTATTCATAATAGGGCTAAAACTAAGTGTGTTAGTCAGCTTAGGCTGCCATAATAAAATACCACAGGCCTGATGGCTTGAACAACAGAAAGTTTTTTTCAATTCTGGAGTCTGGGAAGTTCAAGATCAAGGCACTAGTATCGTCAGTTTATGAGGGCTTTCCTCCAGGCTTGCAGACAGCCACCTTCCTGCCACATCTTCACATAGCCTTTCCTCAGTGCATGTGTACAGAGAGAACATGAGCCATCTCTTTGGTGTCTGTTCTTATAAGGAGGAAACTAATTTTATCATATTAGGTCCTCCCCCTATGATCTCAGTTAACCTTAACTAATTCCTTACTCCAAATATAGTTACATTAGGGATTAGGGCTTCAACATGTAACCAGTAAGGGGGAACAATTTAGTCTATAGCAATGTGTGTTTTATGTGTATACGTGTGTTTTAACACTCTGGCATTTGTGTAGACAAAGACTTGGGAGAGGGGCACCAATGGAACTAGAAATGCCAATTGGGAGCTATTGTGATCATCTAGATTTCAGAAGCATTTTGGAGGTGGAACCAATAAGGTTTTCTGATGGGATAGCTATAGGTGTGAAGAAGAAGAAAGTGTCACCAAGGACTCCAAGGTTCTTTCCTGGGCAACTGGGTGGCTAGTTGGTTGATAAAGAGAACACTTTATCAAGGAGGAGTTATAGAATAGGGATGGGAAGATCAATGCAGCTCAACTGGTATGCCTCCAGTTTTCCATCCGTAAGCCATCTTTCATGTCAGTTATTTTTGACCAACCCAACTTTTATCATTTTATCCATCTGCTTCTAATATATATGCATGCACAGAGAGAGAGAGAGACATACACAGCCCTCCTTGAGTTTATAAGTCCAAAATTCTTAGCAGAGATCACAGGATCTTTCTAGATTGGGCCCCAATCTTTTTTTCCCACTATGCTAACTCTACCCCTGCCCTAAACCATGGTTCCAGCCATGCCTTTGACCAAGATATTCCTTCAACCTAGAATGTCCTTCTTCCTCAGCTGCTAAATGAAATCCCACTCTTCCTTCAAGCTTCAAGTCCCAGGTCATCTGTCTGTAAAGTCCTCCCTTGCCACACTACTCCTCTCCATAGTTCATCAGTCCTTTCTCTGAAATCCTGTAGTACCTGACATACAGTTATCATATCACATTCTATTGTAACTCATTTATTCGTTGGTCTTTCCAAGTAAACTAAATTCAAGAGCAAAAACTGTGTTTCATCCTTCCCTCCATCCCTAGTTCCTACCACAGTACTTGGAAACAGATACTCAGAAAAATGTAACAACAATACTAATAGCAAGCACTCAGAGTGCTTACTATGTCCCTTGCTGTTAAAAGTGCTTTAGATGCATTGACTCATCTGTATCCTTACAATTCTGTTATTATCCCCATTTCATAGATGGTTTTCCCAAGTTGACCAGATGAATAAATGACACAGCCAGGATTTGGACCTGGGCAGGCTGGCTCTGGAGTCTGAGCTCTTTACCTCTACCCTCAGTCATTGTGCTCAAATGATTGACTATTGCCTTTCGGACTCTCTTTCCAGCAGGGTACTGTTTCCCTGTCTATTATTTACTTGAAGCCTGGGGTGGGGGAATTACTCTACTAAAATCAGAGGTTTCAGCAGGAAGAGAGTTACAGAAACCTCCCTACCCACCTCCAGTCTTCCCTTTTCTCCTTCTCCACTCCTCAAGAACCAGATAACATCATCCTGCAGGGAGCAAAGCAGCCTCAGGAGGAAGCCAAACGATTTCCCTCTTTCCTCCCAATCTCACTTTTCTATCCTATTTGGTTGCCAGCTCCTCCTTGCCTGACCTTTTATAGCCAAGGAATTAGCTAACTCCTATAAATTCCAGTTTACACACAGGCTCGAATTGAGGGTGTTCCCTGTAATGTCCCCAAATAATCCTTTCTCCTTGTGCTCTGCCTGTTGTTTTGTTTTCTTTTGTTTTTGAAGAGGAATAGAGGTTTGTTTGGGGGGATTTTTTTTTTCATTTCCTTAAGAGAGAGAGGTCCCTGCTATTTTGCTCTGAACTGAAACTAACTCTGTTCCAGAATGGAGCCCTTACCACAACCCCTGGGTAATAATATAGCAAATAGAAAGAGAAAGTGGCATTCTGGGCAACAACTGCACAGTCATATTCATTCCACCACTTTACATTCTCTCAGCATTTAGAGACTTTGTTTTAATTTACTTTGCTTAGATTTTGAGAATTTTTTTTTTTTTGAGACAGAGCCTCAAGCTGTCCCCCAGGGTAGAGTGCCGTGGCATTACAGCTCACAGCAACCTCCAAATCCTGGGCTCAAGCGAGTCTCTTGCCTCTGCCTCCCAAGTAGCTGGGACCACAGGCGCCCGCCACAAGGCCCGGCTATTTTTTGGTTGCAGCCGTCATTGTTGTTTGGCAGGTCCGGGCTGGGGATTCGGACCCGTCACCTTAGGTGTAGGTGGCTGGTGCCTTAGCCGGTTGAGCTCGAGCCTTATTATTATTTTTTTAGAGAGACAGGGTCTCACTTTGTCGCCCTTGGTAGAGTGCTGTGGAGTCACAACTCACAGCAACCTCCAGCTCCTGGGATTAGGCGATTCTCTTGCCTCAGCCTCCCGAGTAGCTGGGACTACAGGTGCCCGCCACAACACCCGGCTATTTTTTTGTTGCAGTTTGGCCGGGGCTGGGTTTGAACCTGCCACCCTTGGTATATGGGGCTGGCGCCCTACCCACTGAGCCACAAGCGCTGCTGATAGCCAGCAGTTTTGAACACAGAATCCAGAACACTCTTCACTGCTCACTCTTTAACTTAGTTATAATAGGAATAATGCAGCCAGACATGCCCATCTAAACCTGCTTCCCTGGCATGGGGGATCACACCTGTCATGCCAGCACTCTGGGAGGCCAAAGCTCAAGGATTCCTTGAGCTCAGGAGTTTAAGACAAGCCTGAGCAAGAGCAAGACCCTGTCTCTACTAAATATAGGAAAAGTATCCAGATGTTGTGGCGTGGCACCTGTAGTTCCAGCTACTCTGGAGGCTGAGGCAGGGGAATCGTTTGAACCCAGAAGTTTGAAGTTTGAGGTTGCTATGAGCTAGGCTGAACCCCAGAACAAGAGAGTAAGACTCTGTCTCAAAAACAAACAAACAGCAAAAAAAAAAAAAAAAAAAAAAAAAAAAAAAAAAAAAAAAA
>CAUYTI010057678.1:0-10928 GCA_963575145.1 Galago senegalensis
TGAGCTGTAATGCCACGGCATTCTACCCAGGGGGACAGCTTGAGGCTCTGTCTCAAAAAAGAAAAAAAAAAGATACTAGGAGGGGGGAAAAAAAGCAAATTAAGCATAGCAAACAGAAAGAAAGAAAGAATAAAAATTGTAATGGATAAATGAAATAGAAAAACTTTTTTTTTCTTTTTTAACAAAAATGTCTCACTGTGTGACTCAGGCTGAGCTCAAACTCCTGGCCTAAACTGATATTCCTGCTTTGACCTCCCAAATTGCTAGATTATAGGTCTGAGCCATCACATGTGCCCAAAAGGTAATAGAAAAAAATCAACAAAATTAAAAGTTGGTCTCTTTGAAAAGATCAACAATACTGATAATCCTTTAGCTAGGAACAAGGAAAATAAAAGAATATCTAAATTATTAATATCAGGAATGAGAAAGAACATCACTGCGAATATTATAGAAGCCTGTGAACAACTTTACACCAACAAATTAGATAACTTACACAACATAAATCCTTAGAGAGACACAAACTACAGAACTGGCTCAAAAAGAAATAAAAAAATCCAAGTAGGAAAGACAATCCCAAACTGAAACGGCTTCACTGAAGAATGCTACTAAACATTTAATGAAGAATTACTAACGGGGCGGCACCTGTGGCTCAAAGGAGTAGGGCACCGGCCCCATATGCCAGAGGTGGTGGGTTCAAACCCAGCCCCAGACAAAAACCTCAAAAAAAAAAAAAAAAAAAAAGAAAGAAGAAGAAGAATTAGTAACTATTTTTTACAACTCTTCTATGAAATAGAAGAGGAGGGAATACTTTTGAAATCATTCCATAAGGTCAATATCATCCAGTCACAAATATCAGATAAAGCATTACAAGAAAACTATAAACATAGGTACAAAATGTCTTGTAAATGCAAAATACAAGGAAGGTGAATCCAACAACAAATGAAGAAAATTACATACCATGACCAAATGACACTTATCCCAGAAATGCCAGGTTGGTTTAACATCTAAAAATCAATGTAATACATCATATTAATAGAACAAAGGATAAAAACCACCTAATCATCCCAATGGTCTCAGAAAAGGCAATAACAGTCAAACTGAGACTGTTTGGCTGCTAACATTTACAATAGCTACAAAGAAAATAAAATACCTGGGAATATACTTAACCAAGGAGGTGAAAGATCACTAAAATGCAAATTAAAACTATAATGAGATATCACTTTACCCCAATTAGAATGTCGTTTATTAAAAAGTAAGAACAGAAGATTCTGATACGGATGAAGAAAGAAAAGAATGTGTATACACTTTTGGTGGGACCACAAGTTAGTACAACCTCTGTGGAAAACAGTGGGAGATTCCTCAAGCAGCTAAAAGTAGGCCTACTATTTGACTCAGCAATCCCCTTACCATTTGAATATCTCCCCAAAGGAAAAGAAGTCATTTTTTTTTTTTTTTTGAGACAGAGTCTCACTGTGTCGCCCTGGGTAGAGTGCCATGGCGTCATGGCTCACAGCAACCTCCAACTCTTGGGCTTAAGCGATTCTCTTGCCTTAGCCTCCCACGTAGCTGGGACTACAGGTGCCTGCCATAACGCCTGGCTATTTTTTTGTTGCAGTTGTTTAGCTGGTCCAGGCTGGGTTCGAACCCACCACCCTCAGTGTATGTGGCTGGCACCATAACCACTGTGCTACAGGCACCAAGTCTTTATCAAAAAAAAAACAAAAAACCCTGCACCCAAAGTTTTTTGCAGCATAGTTCATAATTACAAAGACATGGAATCAACTCATGTGTACATCAGATCATGACTGGATTGATAAAATGTGATATTTGTATACCATGGAATACTACTCAGCCATAAAAAGGATGAATTAATGCCTTTTGCAACAATTTGGATGGAACTGGAGATCATTCTCCTATGTGAAGTATCTAAAGAATGGAAAAACAAATACCACATGTACACACTATTAAATTGGAACTAACCCACTGAGCACATATGTGTGCAAAGGAAAGTAAAACTCAGTGGAAATCAAGCAGAGGGCTAGGGGTGACAGCCTACTTAATGGGTAGAATAAACATTATTTGGGTGACGAGCACACTTACAACCATGACTAAAGCATTACAAAAGCACTCCATGTAACCAAAACATTTGTACCCCCTTAATATTTTGAAATTTTTTAAAAAGGACATTATCATAGCCTGTACAATATAGTAAGACCCCATCTCTATATAAAAAAGGAAAGAAAGGGGGGAAAAGGAAAGAAAATATTTAAATACAGTTTTTTAAAGATTACCCAAGGGGAATTAGATATTCAAAAGATAATAAATAAAGGAATTATCAACTCACAACATTGAGCTAAGTAAGCTATTTGCAGATAATATATCTGATAAGGGACTTATCTAGAATATGTAAACAACATTTACAACTCAAAAAAAAGAACCCAATTTAAAAAATGGACAAAGGATTTGAATAGACCTTTCTCCAAAGATGATCTGTACAGGCCAATAAACACCTGAAAATATGCTTGACATCATTAGTCATCAGAGAAATGCAAATCAAAACCACAATGAGATACCATTTCATTCCCACGAGGATAGCTGTCATCAAAAAGTCTGATGATAACAGATGTTGGCAAGGATATGGAGAAATTGGAACCCTCATATATTTCAGAAAGGAATGTAAAATGGTGCAGGCAGTATGGAAAATGGTCTGATAGTTCCTCAAACATGAGGTTACCATGTGACCCATCAACTCCATTCCTATGTGTATATCCAAGAGAAATGAAAACATAATCACACAAAAACTTAAAAACCTACATTCACAGAAGCATTATTCATAATAGTCACAAAATGGGAACAACAAGCATGACCATTAACTGATGAATAAATTAGCAAATGTGGGCAGCGCCTGTGGCTCAGTGGGTAGGGTGCCGGCCCCATATACCAAGGGTACTGGTTTCAAACCCAGCCCGGGCCAAACTGCAACAAAAAAATAGCCAGGCCTAGTGGCGAGCACCTGTAGTCCCAGCTACTCAGGAGGCTGAGGCTAGAGAATCACCTAAGCCCAGGAATTGGAGGTTGCTGTGAGCTGTGTGATGCCACGGCACTCTGCCAAGGGCAATAAAGTGAGACTCTGTCTCAAAAAAATAAATAAAATAGGGGCAGCACCTGTGGCTCAGTGAGTGGGGTGCCGGCCCCATATATCAAGGGTAGTGGATTCGAACCCAGCCCCAGTCAAACAGCAACAAAAAAATAGCTGGGCATCGTGGCAGGCGCCTGTAGTCCCAGCTACTCGGGGGGCTGAGGCAAGAGAATCACCTAAACCCAGGAGTTGGAGGTTGCTGTGAGCTGTGACGCCACAGCACTCTACCAAGGGCAATAAAGTGAGACTCTGTCTCTAAAACAAAAAATAAATAAAATAAAATAAATTAGCAAAAGTGTTAAGTTTGGACTCTTGTAATAAATCAAATATTATTCAGCAGTAAAAAGAAATGAAGTTCTAAGACATACTACACATGGTTGAATGCTGAACACATTATATGAAGTAAAAGGTGCCAGCCACAAAATACTACATACTGTATGAATTCATTTATATGAGTTCTCCAAAACATGCAAATCTGTAGGTACAAGAAGTAGGATAATGGTTACCTAGTCCATGGAGAGCCTTTTGGGAAATGAGGGATGTATGCTAATGGGTATGGAGTTTCTTTTTGGAGCTGATGGCAAGTACCCCCAAATTAATTGTGGTGATATTTATATAACTTTGAATGCTAAAAACCAGTGAATTTTACACTTGAAATGGAAGAATTGTATGATATGTGAAATATATTTTAGTGAACTTGTTTAAAAAAAACTGAAATAATGCAAAGTATATTCTCCAAGGAAAATATAATTTGTGTAGAACTCAGTAAAAGAAAGATGCTTGGAAAATGTTCACACAGTTGGATATTAGCACACTTCTAAATAATCTGTGGATAAAAAAGCATGACTTAGCCTGAATCCCAACAACTCACAAGGCTGAAGCAGAGGATTGCTTGGATCCAGGAGTTTGAGACAACAGTGCACCTTGATTGTGTCTATAAATAGTTTCTGTAATATAGCCTGTATAATACAGGGAAACCCTATCTCTACATGAAAAAGGAAAGAAAATATTTAATTACAAATTTTTTTAAAGATGGTTCAAGGGGAATTAGATATTCAAAAGTTAATAAAGGAATATTACCAGTAACATACATGCACATAAATAGGATTTAACAAAATTTACCCAAGAAAAAAATATATAAACTGAAGTAGTCTGATACCTATTAAAGAAAATTGAATTCATAGTTTCATACCTTCTGAAAAAAAACTTTCAACCAAGGTAATTTAACTGTATTCTTCGAATTATTTGAAGTAGTAACACCAAATTTTTTACTACCTCTCTACAAAGCAGACCAGGAGGGAACAATTCCCAGTTCTTTTATAAAGCCAGCATTACCTTGATAACAAAACCAGACAAACACATACAAGAAAATAAAATTACATCCCTCTTGAAGACAGACCCAAAATCCCTGATGAAATGCTAGCTTGGCTTCTCAAGTTTTCAAGGAACTTTTCCAGAAATAGCATATGCCCCAAGGGAAAGATGGTCCCAATACTAGGTTTCCACATCTGTGTTTCTTTCTAGAATTATAGGTGCCATAATTCTTCACTACCCTATTAATTCTCCAATAACTTTAAACCAGTTGGTTGGGGGTTTTTTTTTTGGGGGGGGGAGCAGTTTTCTTAGTAGGAGGGTTGATCTAAAACACTTAAGTCACCATTACCAGAAACAGAACACTTTAGATCAGCTTTTCACATGATAAGATCCATAACTGAATTCTTATGAAATATCACCAGAAATTTTTGGAATCAAAAGCTTTCTTAGACCTCCTTCTCTTGTACTCCTTTTCTCCCTTGCATATTGCCTTTCTTGTAGCTGACAGCTTACATATTATTGAGGTTTTATTCTTTGCCAGTGACAAGTGTTTTATATGCAGAGGCTTATTTAATCCTCATATTATGAATTTAGCTATCAGTGGTCCCATTTTTCAGTTGAGAGAATAGAAGCTCTGAGAGATTGCACAGCTAGTAAGTGCCCTAGCATGGATTCAAACTCAGATTTGTATCACTCTAAAACCTGGACTCTTTGTCACTGTACTATATGGCATATTGTGCCAACAGCATTCATTTGTACATCTGTCTTTCTACCAACTAGATTGTAGACTTCCTAAAAGAGCTATTATGTCATGAAATTCCTTGTTGCTTAAGAGAATCAAAATTAGGGCAATCATAGAAGAAAGTACCTCCTGATTTTGCTTTGCTGATATTTGTTTCCTTGGCTTCTGCTGGCACGTACTAGGTACCTAGGGTGGTATTCTCAGTGGTTCACTCTGTTGTTCTAAAACAGTGTGAGCAGAAGACAGTTAAATCCCACTGTTTTAAAATAATGAAAAGAAAGAAAATATATATAGATGCTTTTCCACTTACATTCTGATAAACCTATGATAAGTTGAAGACATAAGTAAAAAATGCATTTGTATATCTAACTTATCTGAACATCATAGCTTAGCCTTGCCTACCTTAAACATGCTCACAGCACTTACCTTACAGTTGGGTGAAATCATCTAAAACAAAAACTATTTTATAATAAAATATTGAATAGCTCCTCTAATTTATGGAATATTGTACTGAAAGTGAAAAACAAAATGGTTGCATGGGTACTAAAAGTATGTTTTCTGTTGACTTTCATGTCATCATAAGGTCAGAAATCCATACATCAAGGACCAGCTGTATAATCAAAGTGGAACTCTTATTTGCAGAAATCAAGTTTTTGACTTAGACATGGGTGGGAAAAATGAGTTTCATAACAAAAATAATACATTGACTAAAACTTGCTGAGTCCTGTGTAAAATACTGCACACCAAATTAGGATTTTTTTTTTCAGATACTTAAAGACTGTTACCATGTACCTTTGGCAAATACTCAAGCAGCATATCTCTTTCATTCTAGCTTTCTCTCTTCCATTCTAGGAGCCATTACAAAGAACTGAAGTGTGTGCTTTAGCTTTACGTGCTATAAAAACTTGTTTATCTTAATTTTCTATTGGTTGTTTTGTTTTGTTTTGAGACAGTCTTACTCTGTTGCCCAGGCTAAAGTGCAGTGGCATCATTATTGCTCACAGCAACCTCAAACTCCTAGGTTCAAGTGATGCTTCTGCCTTAAGGCCTCCCATGAAGCTGAGACTATAGCTGCCCATAACAATGCTCAGCTAATTTTTTCTGTTTTTTAGAGACAGGGTCTCGCTCTTGCTCAGGCTGGTCTTAACCTCCTGAGTTGAAGGGATCTGCCCTGCGTTGGCCTCCCAGAGTGCTAGGATTATAGGCGTAAGCCACTTATCCTGGGCCATATAATTTTTAAAATACTTGTCATGAAAAGACTTTGCAAGTATTGTTTAAACTGTTACAATAGCATAACATTTATCTTTCTTAGAAAAGGCACACACCAATCTTAGTGTAATTTACTTGAAAACAATTAATCACAACTTATTTTCACCTTTCTCTCCCTAAAAGAAACTTTTAAAAGCTATTCAATTAGAGGAGCTATGGTGGTTCTTAAAATGGTTTCAGTCCTACAAATGGGAATTTGAACAGAGTGTCCTAGAACTATCTCTTGAGAAGTTTCACTTTGCCATGAATTCGTGGCTCTTTGGAAAAATATTATTTCTTATTTCCAATTAGTGCTATTGGCTTCATATTCTGTGATTAATTGATGATATAGCTAGATGCTACTCTGACAGTGCTATATGATAAAGTAGCCATAATAAAGAGTGAATAGGTTTCTGAGCAAAGATAACAATTTCACCACACTTAGTAACTTTCAATCCTTTTTAAACCCCATAAAAATGCCAGTAAAGACATTTTTAAAGGAATAAACTCACAATAATAAAGGAAATAGATTTTTTTAAAAAAGAGCTTAGAAACTGGAAAGCAAATAAACTTATCAGACTACCTGAATGCTAAGCCAGCAGAGGAAAAAAACAAGAAGCAACCAGATATATCCAGCAAAACCACCAAACCTTCAGGGCTCAGCAGTACTTGGAACCGTGGAAATGGAGGTAGTATAATGGTAAAGCCAAAAACACAGGACAGTTTATAGAAAAATATTTTAAAAGAACACTCTATAGATGATGTCCTCTACCCTGGCATAAAACTCTGGTGCTTTATTCCCTGTAAAGTATAAAATAGAGGACCTGTCAACTGGGGAAAACTGGACATTGTTGAAAGTGTGGGTGCCATACTGAAAACAGATTAAATGAGTGTATGCATCCTGCATGCTGATATGTCCAGTTTTCTTTCCTTGCTCAACTTACAGAATGCTGTCAGTTTGTCCTGAGCCTCCAACTAAGAGACTGAATTATGCTTTTCCAGAGAATCTAACTAGCATGAGAATTAAGACCTAAAGATTTGACACTGGGTCATCCTGAAGGAAAGAAAACAGCCAGATCATTTTACAGTAAAACCCAGAGTCAACTATCTCGTAGATAGTACTTTTTTTTTTTTTTGTGAGACAGAGTCTCTAGCTGTCACCCTGGGTAGAGTGCCATGGCATCATAGCTCACAGCAACCTCTAAGTCTTGGGCTCAAGCAATCCTCTTACCTCAGTTTTTCTGTTTTTAGTAGAGGTAGGGTTTTGATTTTTACTCAGGCTGGTCTCAAACTCAGGAGCTCAAGCAATCCACCTGCCTCAGCCGCCCAGAGTGCTAGGATTACAGGCGTGAGCCACCACACCTGGCCTGTAGTAGATGGAACTTCTAATCAGCTTAGCTTTTTAACACCTATTCCTTTTTTTTTTTTTTTATTGTTAGGGATTCATTGAGGGTACAAGAAACCAGGTTACACTGACTGCATTTGTTAGGTTCCTCTTTTAACACCTATTCTTATTTGAGCAGAAGACAAAGCATCACTAGATACCTGAGTAAATCCTAACATAAAAGAGACCAGACAAATTGGGGGGAGGAAAGAAAACCTGTATGAAACAGAGACTTTGCAGGGAAAAGAAACCTTTTAACAACAAAAAAGAAACCGATTAATATCTCAGGGACACAAGTAGAAATTACATTTACAGAACATGAATGGAATAATACTTTTTATAAAAGGAACACTCAAGAAGCCAAAAAAAAAAGGGGGAAATCAAAACTATCAATATGATAGCAGAAATAAAAATGCAATGTTTAGAAGGTAAAGCTAACTAAACCCCCCAGAAAGAACAATTTACAAAAGGTGAAGCAATAGAAAATAGAGACAAGACATGAAAATTGGAGAACCAGGCCAAAAGTCCAATATGACTAGAAATTGAAATATGATGCAAGCCACAAGTAAAATTTTAAGATTTAGCCATAATAAAAAAGTAAAAGAAATAGGTTAGCTAGGCATTGTTGCAGGTGCCTATAGTCCCAGCTACTTGGTTGGCTGAGGCAAGAGAATCACTTCAGCCCAAGAGTTTGAGGTTGCTGTGAGCTATGATGCCACGCACTCTACTGAGGGCAACAAAGTGAGACTTTGTCTCAAAAAAAAAAAAAAGATGTAAAATTAGTTATAGTTATCTACCTTACCCTAACATCTAAAATGTTGCCATTACAACTTATAATATAACATATTGATAGATGTTTTACATTCTTTTCTTCACAGTTAAGTCTTCAAAATCTGTTACATATTTACACTTAGAAAACATCTCAATTTAGACTCATATCTCAAATGCTCAAAACCATATCTCAAATGCTCAAAAGCTACGTGTGCCTAGTGGCTATCATATTGAACCATACAGATCTGAATAATAGGGGTTCTAAAAAGAGAGAATCAATGAGGAGGAAGAATGTAGGCAAAAAAATAAAATAATTTAAGAAAACTTCTAAGAACTAAAGGTTACTAGTTTCCAGATTGAATAGACTCTAAGAAAAGCACAGCTATATAGATTAGTTGGATCCAGACCAAGGCACTTCATCATGTTATTTCAGACCACCAGGATCTCAGAAAAACCTCTACAATGGGAATATCCAACCTTTTTTTTTCTCTGCCATAATGGATGAATAAGAGTTGTCTTGGGCCACATGTTAAATACACAGACACTAATGAAAACTAGCCAAAAAAAAAAAAAAAAAGGCTGTGTATACTCTTCATGACATCCAATACCACAGATAAGCAAAAAAAAAAAAAAAAAAAAAAAATCCTCACAAAATCAGCATTCAGCATGGGCCTTAGGTTAGACAACCCTGCTCTACAGGATTCAGAGAGAAAAAAAATTGTTTATAGTCAAGGGATCGGATCTCAACATGACTTTAAACTTCTCAGCAGCACTGGGTAGATTAAAGACAATGAGTCAATGCCTTTAAAAATCTTAAGCAAAAGCACCACCAAACTTTAATTCTATAACTAGCCAAAATACCAATCAAGTTAGAAGGTAGAAAAAAGGTACTTTCAAAGATCCAAAATCTAAAAAACAAATTGCCATACTCCCTTTTCAAGAAGATATTAGAGAATGTGCTATACCAAACAAGGAAATAAAGAATGAAGAACATCTGAGCTACAAGAAACAGAAGAAAGGTAAAAAGAATCCTTGGATTACACTGTGAACCAAGCCTGGCAAACCAGAGTCCAGATTAGAGTAGGCCAAAGGAACCACAGAACATTTCGTCAAGAACCTAAAATTGACAGAATATTTGATAGGATTGAGTATGGATTTAGACAACTGGCAGAAATTTGAGAGTTGAATTATTAATAAGTACATGGAAAATTATTAAATACATAGAAACTAATAAGAGATAAAAGAAAAATAAAGTTAGAAACTCTTAATGTCAGACAATTTAACTATAGTAAGAATGAGGAAAGAATGGTGGGAAGTGGTAAAGATCTAAAATCTCACCTTTCATAGTGTGAAATTAATACAGAGTTCTTAAAACAATATGAGAAAGGAGCAATATAGACATGTTATCTGAAAGTATGAAGGTGAAAAGCAAAATAATCAGATGTTCAACATGATTCTGGGATGGTGAAGTAAGTGGAAGGAGTCTGCCATTTTCTCTAACAAACTTTGTAAAAACTATGTCAAAGTCATATACATACGTGTAACTTTTATTTAAAAAGAAACATGGGCAATGGTGAATTTGGGTAAATAAAAGATCGTTAGTAGACCCACGATAAGTATTCTTACCTCCTAGCATTGAGTACTGGTTCCGCTGCATGGATGTGGATGGAGATGGCGTACTTTCTATGTATGAGCTGGAGTACTTCTATGAGGAGCAGTGTGAACGAATGGAGGCCATGGGCATTGAGCCCTTGCCATTCCATGATTTATTGTGCCAGATGCTTGACCTGGTGAAGCCAGCCAATGATGGTGAGATGGACATTTTGTACTCTTCACCTGTGTAACAAGTGGGGCACATAATTCTAGCGTGCCCTAAATTATCTACTTACCATGCAAGCTTCCTAACTACAGAAGTGTTTAAAGTTTCTCTTCACTATTAAGTGAAGAACTGCCAATTGATGGCAAATCTGCTGTTTAAGAAATAGGGTTTTTCACTGGGCATGGTGGTATGTGCCTGCAGTCCCGGGTACTTGGGAGGCTGACACAGAAGGATTACTTGAGGCCAAGAGAACTATAGCACACTATAGTTGCACCATGAGTAAGGTGACCAGATTTAACATTGGTAAAGCAGGACACCATTGAGGGGAAGGGGGTGTGGAGGGGCGGGGGCGGGGCCTGACAACAATGCAAACTTTGATAAGCAGTTCTCGATAATCACTTCTCAACAATTATTTGTTATTATTAAAGTTTAACATTATAAAATTAACAAAAATAATATAAAACTCATATCCTGGTGAAATAGCCACATTGCAGCCAAAAACCGTATATTA
>CAUYTI010057680.1:0-28261 GCA_963575145.1 Galago senegalensis
GAGGACTTCCTTATCCTCATTTAAAAGAAACCCCTGGGAGTGATGATTTGGGTCCTGACTACCTGTGCTTTCCTCCCAGAACAGAATCTGTGGTCTGTACTACCGCTTTCTGGTCAATGAAAACCACAAACACACAGGGGCTGTGTGGAAATGTACATGGTGCTTAGTAGTTCATGATTGTTTAACCCTTTGGTAGGTTGTCTTGTTTCTCTGCTAGTGTCCAATCACTTTCACTTTGATTGAAGGATCTCAGCTACTCACACTACATGATCTATACATCAGGAGCCTGATAGTAGGATCTGACCATGAAAACTTCCTACAGATGTAATGAATCAGAGCAAACATGCAGGGTTAATCTGAAAGGATTTGGCTTTTCAGTAGAAGCAGCCCAGGCTCAGACTACATCTATTGAAGAACTGAAGTCCCTTTACCATTCTTTTAGGGTATTTTCAGCCTTGGTTATCAATTTTTGAAGGGTCAGAGTCTACTTGTAACTTTAATTATGACTCAGGTGGCAGCACATCATCCAGAGTGCTCATCTGCCACAAGTGCAGTCACATTTACAGCCTGAGGAAAGGGAGGGCCACACAGAACCTGCCTGCTGGGCTGTAATGTGCTTTGCATGGTCATGTCCTAGCAGATTTAGGCCACTGAAGGGCTGGAGGCTCAGCTGCTATGACTCAATCAGCTCAGGTGACTTGTTACAGGAATCTACTTCAGGCTAGGACAGTCTGTTACACATCAGGATGGGCTGTATTGCACTACATATGGAGAAACATTTTGACCAAACTGAAAGTCTGTATGGCTGCAGTTTTAGCCAAACTGAATTCAAATTAACACTACCCCTCACCATATTAAGAAAAACTCAAAGACACACGTCAGAATGGAGAGAAGATCAGGGTGACATCTTAGGTACAGGACCATAGCATTTGCACTTAATTTTTGGTTTCCTTGATTTTTATCTTTTTTTCAACCTCTGTTATATGTATCTCATTTCTAACTTTTATGAATTTATTAGTTCTGCCAGCTTTACATTTAGTTTTTTCTTTTATCCTCATTTCTTAAAGTGTAAAAGTAGTTTGCTTCCTTGACATGTTTCTTCTTTTTTCATATAAGGATTTACAGTAAAAAAGAAAGAAATTCCTGTTACCACTGCTTCACTGGGTCCAGTAAGTTTTGGTGCCCCAAATCCACCAACATCCTCCTGAACACTCTCCTATGGATCTTCTTTCTTCTTCTAATTTGCATAAACTAGAGCCTTACCTTGTGGAAATAAATTTGATCTTGAGATAGGAAACCAGCAGATCCTGCTTGATAACAAGTTGTAAGACCCAAATTAAGGTCTCTGATAAAATCGAATGCAGGGTAGGACTGGCCAAAGCCCAGCTAGAACTGAGGTGATCATAAAAAATGACCTCATGCTGTACATGTGGCTCATATCCGTAATCCTAGCACTCTGGCAGGCTGTGGCAGGTGGACTGCTGGAATTCAAGATTTCAAGACCAGCCTGAGCAAGAGTGAGACTCCATCTCTACTAAAAATAGAAAAACTAGCCAGGCATTGTGGCAGGTGCTTATATCTCAGCTACTTAGGAGACCAAGGCAAGAAGATCTGGAGTCCAAAAGTTTGAGGTTGCTGTCAGTTATGATGCTACCACACTCTGCCCAAGATGACAGAGTGAGACTCTGTTTCCTAATAAATAAAGAAACAAATTTCAGGTTACCCTCATTTCTCATTATACCCTATTTGTAATATATTTGTATGCTAAAAGAAACTCACTCCAGAGCCATAAGAGATTAAAAATGCCATGGTAACTACTGGAAGTTATCATGCAATTTTAAAAAGAGAAGGAACCCTCAGTTCAGAGAACTCCCCATCATTTCCTCAGAAATCACATGAACAATCCTCCTTCTGCTTAAATTAAATAGAAAATATACAATAAGACCCTTGACACTCACAAGGTGTTACTATCGGTTGCTCTGAGGGATAACCACCACTCTGTAGAGCTGTTGCCTCTTTTTTTGTTTTCTTCAATAAAATTACTTCCCTTACTCTGGCAGCTTGCTTTTGAATCCTTTCCTGTGCTTTACCTTCAGGCCAAACCTCAGTTTTGTGGTCTACTTCCTTATATCAATGTCATTTTTGATATTCTTTTTCTCTGTTCCATTACTTAATTGATGTTTTAATAAAATATTTTTATCATAGTAGGTACATTTATATTGTTGCTCAGCCATCACATTAGTCCATCTCCAGAGCTCTTTATATCTGGACAAACTAAAATACTATATCCACCCCTTCTCCAACACATGGAAACCATCATTCTATGTTCTGTCTCCATATTCTACTACTCTAGGTACCTATAAATGGATACATACACTATTGTGTTTTGTGACTGGCTTACTATCTGTAGTATAATAGCCAAGGATATCCATACAGTAATACACATCTGAATTTCCTTCTCTTTTAAGGTTGAATGATAATCCATTGTGTGTTGCTATGGTCTAAAAGTTTGTGTCCCCCCAAAGTTTATATGCTAAATTCTTAACCCCCAATATGTTGGTTTTAGGACCTGGTGACTTGAAATTAAGTAACTTCATTATGGCAGAGCCCTCATTGATGGAATTACTGCACTTATAAAATGGAGCTTTCTTGTCCCTTTGGCTATGTTAGGACACAGCCAGAAGATGGCCTTTATCTATGAATCACATCTTTACCAGACACTAAATTTGCTGATGCCTTGATGTTGGACTTCCTGCATTTCAGAACTGTGAGAAATATATTTCTGTTATGTCTAAGTCACCCCTTTTAATGTATTATGTTACAACAGCCCAAACAAATTAAGTCATAAGCACATTCCACACTTTGCTTACTCATTCATCCACCCACAGACATTAGGGCTGCTTTTATGGTTTTGTTACTATGATAGCAATGTTACTATGATAATGTTACTATGAATATGTAACTATGATAATGTTACATAATTATGTACTATGAATATACATAATGTTACTATGAATATGGCTGTTTAAATATCTCCTAGACATCATACTTCTAATTACTATGAATATACACTAATGTTACTATGAATATGGCTGTTTAAATATCTCCTAGACACCATACTTCTAATTATGTTGAGTGTGTACCCCAGAGGGGATTGATGGATTATATAATAATTCTATTTTTATTTAAGGAAGTCTAAACTGACTTCCACCACAACTACACACTTTTAATTTTCATTTTACCATTTAAATTCCAAATAACTGTGCATATATATTTTCATTTCTTCACATGCATGCCAGCATTTATTATATTAATTTATTGTTCTATAGTACCAATCCTAATTGGTGCAATGTGGTATTGCACTGTGGTTTTCCACAATTTAAAAATATTTGTTTATTTGCATCTTTATTGAGGTATAACTGATATACAAAGAAATGCACATATATAAAGTGTACAATTTGATGAATTTGTGTATTAAAAATTGCAGGCAGAATGGGGACTAAAGACTGGCAGGGGAGGGCACCCCTACAAAAAAGGGAAAATTAAAAAGCAAGCTGAAGGAGTCATAACAAAGAAAAGTCAGCTAGTTTGCCTTTAAGGCAACCATTGCTAAATTTCTTATCTGAACAAGTTTCTGGCCTTTCCTGAAACTCTGGCCTATTGGAGATACAGCTTATACAAATACCTCTGCTAAGTCTATGAACACTCTGAGGAAAATAATGGCCATAGAAGAGATTATGGCAAGTCCTAGAAAAGATACATCTTCTATGTCATTTCCTGCCCCTTAAACAGACAAAGCAGATACCCATTGTGGACATTTGCATTTGACTGGGAAGAGACCAAGGGAACAGCTCAAGCCCCTAGATATAGGCAGGAGGGCTTGACATTCCTTATCACAGAGGAAAATCTTCTGTGGTGATGATCAGACGAAGATGCCTCTCTCCCAGCGATTCCTCAGAGGAGATGGACACCAGTGGTGCTTTACTCCACAGTGAACTAGCAGAGCTTAACACCTCCCTAGGAATCTGTATGACTGTCTCCAGACAGGAGGCTTCCCCCACATAAAGCTCAAGTTTCAGATTCTTCAAAACTACTCAAATCCTTAAAGTTAATAATAATAATATAGGAGCTGATATGCTCACTCAGGGAAACTGCTGGTGTCTTTATTCCCTCCCTCAGCTTACCACCCAGGCAAAGAGCTTTGAATAAAAACTAAGTGGAACAGAGACTTGGAGTCACTTGCCAGAGCCCACAAACAGGCAGTGGTCCCCTGAGCTCCCACATTTGAAAATCCTATTCTGTGCCTCGTGTCTCTTTCTTTATCATCATTCCTAACTTTATATTTCTTTAGTCACTAGCACCAGTTCCACAGGTCTTAGTAGACCCTGTCCAGGGGGTGGGACCCCAACAAAAAATATATGACTTCACCACAGCAATCAAGGAAATGGATATATTCAACACCTTTAAGAGTCTCCCCTGTGTCCCATAGCATTTGTGTGTGTTAAGAATATTGCCATGATATAAACATATTACCAAATTTAGGATTTTTCTGTCATTTAAGCTCACCTATGGGTAGGTGTTTAATCGTCTGTATGCTCAGCATCATTGATTCCAGAAACAGTTAGCATGTTTTATATCTCACATGTACAGATTATGATCATGTGATTCCCCAAGGCTAGAGATGTCCATGAACTAAGAAATACTGGTCACTGTGACCATAATGTTTACCTTACTAAAGGAAACTCAGGTTAACCACTTACATGTTCCATATAAAAAAGTATGAAGAAAATGAACAAATGAACTAAAAAGCAGAAGGCAGAACACTAATTATGGGAACTCACTGGGGGAAGTAGAGCTATTGTTCAGAGGAACAATCAATAATAGAAACTTTAAGTTATGAAACAAACACATTCTGGGCATCTAGCGTGCAGCATGAGTGGTGATGCATGTAATTAATTTGACTGCAGTAACCATTACTATATACGTATGTATATATGTGTACATAAATTTATGTTTCATGCCTTGAATATGTATATTTGTCAATTAAATCTTTTAGAATTAAAAATATAATAAAAATAAATAATGAAGGACCCAATAGGGGCCCATACACCATGATAGTTGCTATATAAAAATGACTTTGAGAGTATACATTCCTTTGGTAGGATTCAGTTTTACTCAATCAAATCTATCCAGGTCTCATGGAACTGCTTTTGGCATAGAAATGGTTATTAAAATGAATAGCACTTGATGTCTATCCTTGAAGAGGCACAAATCGTTGGTTAAATAGAAACAATATGATTAATCTAGTTAAGCATGATGAGAAATGCATAACAGTGATTTGTTAAGGACAGTAGCCTACTAGTTTCAAAATCTCAAGTTCAAATTTAAGAAATATGGAATTTTTGCATTTCTTTCTTTCTTTCTTTTTTTGAGATAAAGTCTCAAGCTGGGTAGAGGACCATGGCATCACAGCTCACAGCAACCTCAAACTCTTGAGCTTAAGCAATTGTCTTGCTTCAGCCTCCCAAGTAGCTGGGACTACAGTCATCCCCCACAATGCCCAGCTTTTTATTTTTTTGAGACAGAGCCTCAAGATGTTGCCCTGGGTAGAGTGCTGTGGCATCACAGCTCACAGCAACCTCCCACTCCTGGGCTCAAGTGATTCTTCTGCCTCTGTCTCCCAAGTAGCTGGAGACTACAGGCACCTGCCACAATGCCCGACTATGTTTTGGTTGTAGCTGTCATTGTTGTTTGGTGGGCCAGGCTGCATTCGAACCTGCCAGTTCAGGTGTATGTGGCTGGAGCCTTAGCCACTTGAGCCACGGGTGCCGAGCTTATTTTTTGGTTGTAGTTGTCATTGTTGTTTGACAGACCCAGGCCAGGTCTGGCGCCACTAAGCTACAGGTGCCAAGCCTGAATGTTTGCATTTCTTAAACCTAACAGGGATAAAAGAAAATGTGTTCAGGAGAGAATGGGTTGTGGGAAAGAGCAATGAAATAATCCAATGAGAGAGATCATTCTGAGTTTTTCAGTGAACTAGGAAGGAGATGGGGACCTCTTCGGCAGATCCACACATACCAATCCTAACCATATTTTCATTGAGATATGGCTATGTACTATCATGGTCCATTGAGAATGACCCCTGTGTAATGTGCTCTAACTCTGAGACATAGTCAGGTCTGTTTTTTTCACATCATAGATGTAAAGTCCATGTTGGTTTGCTGGAATAAGACGTCCAATATAGAAATATGGTTTAAGGGGTTGGGTTAATTTGCTTTTGAAAGTATAAAGAATACTTAACTTTGTCAAATTGTAGAAAGAAATTAATCCTTTCTCATAATTCAAGGAAATTCCCACTCTGGAGGGTGGGGTAGGGACGTAAAGACAAATAGGGGGTGTGGAAAGGGCCACATATGCATCATTTACCAGGCAAAGGGCCCAGAAACCATTCTCAGGAGAACACAAAATATCTCCTTTCTGCTTAACTGAATCCAAACACAGTCCTATTTCCCAGCTGGTCTTCCCTGTCACATCAATTTCCCAATAATGCTGACCATTGGAGAAGCTGTTGTGACCCAGCACAGCAGGCATAGTATCAAATCGTTCAGGATTGTCAGGAACATCTTGCTCTTTTGAGAGGAATATTACACTTTTCCCATTATTTGTCACATAAAGGATTGGGTGAGCAGTGGTCTTGTCCAATATTATGTCTGCTGTAGAAGAAGAAATTAGATTATTTATTAATAATTGTAAGACTTAAATAAGATCTTTCAACTTCTAAGAGAAGCGTGATAGTAGAGATGAGGAACAAAGCAGATGACATTCGATGGTCCTTTTCTTAAATATATATCATCTCTAAGTCATTGCCCTTGATGCCATTCCACTCACAAATATGAAGTTATTTTCTTGCAGAAAAAAAATCGCCAAATCATTTCATTTGTGAAACTGATACCTAGAGGTTCCAAGGGCATAGCCACTGCCTTGTGAAACACTTGTAACGATTGCCCATGTCTCGAAATATGTCCTCACTACTCACACTAGAAATATGATAACCACTGTGTACGTAGCATAGAATGAAATTGAGTGAAATGCATAGCAGAAGGATAGAGAAATATCAGAAGACAATGGTATGTGCAAAGCACAGAGTTGGGGACATGGTGAATTTGTGCAAAGTGTGAGTAACCAGCCAGTGCACCTGAAAGAGAGAGAATGAGAGAGGGAATTGGAAGGAGATGTAGTCAGAAAGGCAACAAAGCAGGAGGGGTGCAGGAACATTTAGACACAAAAAGGCTGTTAGTAGGGTTTAGGCTTTTACCTGGCTGAGACAGAAATATAGGATAATAAAAATTAAAGAGAATGAGAATTTACAACCATTTAGTGAAGATTTGTGTAAAGAAAAGAGAAATAGAAAAAAAATAAAAAAATTAAAAAAGAAAAGAGAAATAGGATAGCAGCCAAATGGAGAAATTAGGCCAAGAAAAGGTTGCTTTGTACTTAACTTTTTTTCCACATAGGGGAAATATCAGCCCATATTTATATGGAAAGTAACTACCTGATAGAAATGGAAGACTTGAGTTTTAAGAAAGGAAGAGAGAAAACACAAATGAAATTTCATACTTAGTGAGCTTTTTTCCTCCACTCTGCTGAATCTCGTAGTTTTACTACTGGTAATATTAGAATTGAGTAGTCTTAATCCTGACTGACTTAAAACAGCTCTTTCAGAACAAGGTGATCCCATTGTATTTGTTCTTTGCATGTCTTCTGCATTGTAAAACTGTTTAGTGACTTGGTTCTTATTTAACAATTGGTCCGTATACCCAGAATCAAATGACTTTCTGAGCTCAAAATTGTTTAAAAATTACTTAAGGAAAACCTTTTATTTCACAATAGAATCTCAAGGAGATTAGAGACAAGTGCAAAGTTATTCTTAACTACATATACATTATTCAATTTTCATTTACCTGCAAATCTTCGTACTTTACTCATATCTACAAATAGAAACATTCAAGGTTAGTTATTGTGGATAATGGTATATGCCATGTCAAAGGTGAGAATCTTGACTTCACTTACCCCAAGAGCTCAGGAATTTTCTTTGATCTGTAATCAATTACAGAGAGATAAGTGTTCTGAGTGGATACAGGCTGTATTTTCAATTTAGTATGGAAAAAAACCACAGAACTTACCAAGTTCTTCACTGAGTATGTCTTAAAAAAAAAAAGAGAGAGATAAAATATGTCAATTTTTGAAATCCCAAGAAATTTCACTCTAGCCTTTGACCCTATATGAATTGTAGGATAAGACTGAACATTGGGATCATATTTCTGGACTTTAAGGCTAAAGGATTGAAGAAGCAACTTGTCCTAGATGTACACAGGGAAGACCATCCAGCTTGTCCGAGGCAAACTTCCCTGAGGCTGTGTAATTTGCTTCTTAAGTCTACCACGAACAACGCTTTATTACTTTTCAATTACCACTGTATTGGATCAGTTTATCCTCATGACTTTACTTAACTAAACTACAAACATTTCTTATTTACTCAGCAAATATTTACTGAGGATCTACTTTAACCCAGGTGCTATCTTCTGTACTAGGAAGATCATGATGAGCAAGATACAGTCTCTACACACACAGGAGCAGCAGAAAGCAACCTGTCAGTTGTAACTGGGTGCCAGGAGCCTCCAGTACTCAGGCAGATTTTGAGAAGAAATTTTATGTCTTTGATTAATTACCAATAACATTTATTTCAAAAGCAATGTTTTCACTTCATTTAAAAAATTCAAAGGTAGAGAAGAAACAATCCCATTAAGTTTCTGTTACCCAGATGTAACCACTTTAAATAATTTCTATGTGGGTAGAATTTTTATCCCCACAACAACACAAAAGGATTATCGAAGAATGTTACTTAATCTGTTCTATTTACTTAAAAAACTAATTTTTTAGATTTTCTGTGAAAATAGGCACTTCTGTCACATCACTAAGTAGAAAATGGTATTTCATTTTATAAAGTGTATATAATAGTTACTATTTTCTGGATGTAGTAGTAATAATTTTTTTCCTATTTTCTTGGGTTTGTTTGTTTTTGAGACAGAGTCTCATTTTGTCACCATCAGTACAGTGCCGTGGTGTCATAGCTGACAGCAATCTCAAACTCTTGGACTCAAGTGATTCTCTTGCTTCAGCTCCTGAGTAGCTGAGACTACAGGCACCCACCACAAAGCCTGGCTATTTTTTTTTAGAGATGGAGTCTTGCTTTGGCTCAGGCTGGTCTTGAACTCTTAAGCTTAAGCAATCCACCCACCTCAGCCCCCCAAAGTGAAAGGATTACAGGTGTGAGCCACCACACCTGGCTTTTGTTATTTTCATAAAGCAATAAAAACAATGTATATTTCTTATCTACAAAAAAGAAAAGACAAAATACGTATCAAAAACTCTCATAGTCCCAAGATACAAAATTAAACATGTAGCATATGACTAGAATGATCAAACACAAAGCAATAAATTAAATCCTGGATAGAGTTTAAATCTCTTTCCTTGGCCATGTGTCACTCAGGGCCAGGTACTGTCTGTCAGAGGCCTATATTCTGAAGAAACCATTAAGAGAATCAATTAATTACTGAATTCTGTGGCTAAAATAGCATAGGTTCTTATCATCATCTCTGTGAATGAAATCAGTGAACCTAGTTGCACATGCCAGAAATAGAGAAATACGCTTTATATCTCCTTCTCCATCACCACCCTCTTTACCCACCACATTAAATTCTTCACCAAGACTTCTGGATTCCAGCTTTGGTACAGGTCTCAGACACCTTCTTTCCCCACCTCTTCCTCAGTCTTCCTCAACTACTGAGAAGCCTGTTTCCCGGTCTCCTCTATATTCTTAGTCACTGGTTCTCAACCTTTCTAATGCCATGACCCTTTAATACAGTTCCTCATGTTGTAGTGACCCCCAACCATAAAATTATTTTCATTGCTATTTCATAACTGTAATTTTGTTACTGTTATGAATCGTAATGTAAATATCTGATACACAGGGTGTGTTTTCATTGTTACAAAGGGGTTGAGAACCACTGTTCTGAGTGGACACAGGGTGTATTTTCAACTTAGCAAAGAACTTACCAACTTCTTCCAGTAGTTTACCTTAAAAGAAAAGGTGAGAAATATTAATTTCTGAAATTCAAAGAATTATTTGTAGCCTTTGACACTGTATGATTTGTAGAATAACAGTGAATATTTGAGTCAGGTTTGTGGATTTTAAGGCTCAAAGACTGAAAAGGCAACTTGTCCTAGATGTCCCCATGGAAGATCACCCAGTTTGTTAGAGACAAACTTCCCAGAGGCCATGTAATTTGCTTCTTACATCTACCACAAGCAACTTTATTGGTCTTTTACATCCTCTATTGAGCATACTGGTGTATTTTATAATAAAGTTTTAGTAAATCCCAAATCTTGTGATCATAGTGTTAAACCTTTCTCCTCTCAAACTCCTTCCGATCTTTTCACCACTAACAGGATAAATATCAAAATTGTAAATGTGGCCATCGATACTGATCATGATCTTTCCTCTCTCTATCACTCTGCTCTCATTTCTTTTGCAAGTTATTCCAGGTCTTATTTGTTTAATATCTGTTGTTCATGTGTTGATATTACACAAATTAATGAAAAAGGTATATTTATTTTACTTATCTATGTATCACCATTGTAAAGTACAATTTCTTTTCTGTAGGATTCCTTTGGTAAATACATGTAAAAGATGATGATGAAGAAGAAGAAAGAACTTTTCTTTGTTAGAATTTTTTTATATGACCATTAGGGATGTCCAACCTGCACCTGTATTATTATGTGAGGACTTCTTTTGCTTATCTGTGGTGGAATATTTCCTGAAAATGATGTACAGACTCTTTTGCTCCTCAGCTTTCATTAGTATTTGTGTATTTAATGTGTGACCCAAGACAACTCTTTTTCTTCCAATGTGGAGGAAGAAGAGAAGCCAAAGATTGGATATCCCTGAATGTTAAGTGCTTTTGTTCTTCCAGGTAGATATCTTTTCTAAGGCATTCAAATTTTACTTTCTCTGAACAAGTATTTATTCATTTCTAAGGAAATGATTTGAGCTGAATAAGTGAAAATGTAAGTAAATTGGCATGAAGTGGTCTTCTGATTGGGACCAATTTAATTTAGAACTGAATTCAGTCTAAATGGATTTAGTCATGGAGGTCTATATGGAGCATTTTTACATAGCTTCTTTGACAGGGACATTTTTTCTAGGCAAAAAACTCTAAATCTGAGTATGATCCAAAAGCCAGACAGAGCAGAGACATCTCAAACACCACCATATATGTCTCTTGGTCAAGAGTTATAGAATTTTCCTGATGTATAAGGTGAGAGAGTTTTTAATGATGTCATTATTGTTGTTTATTTTTTAACAAAATTCTCCATAGGGTTTTGAGGGCACAGAAAAGCCCTGCTTAGAAAAGGTGAAACAGCAGCACAGGTGTACCAAGCCACTTCTTCACTCCACAGAGGTAGCAGCTACCCCAGAACCATCTCAGGTTGGAGCAACATAATGTTGACAAGTTTTAGAGGGCTCAAAAGACCCCAGAAGTGGGTTTCGTCCTCTCTAAGAAAGTATGACATACAGCAGGACTGTGCAATGAGGCAGGTCCAGTGCCCTTTCAGAGGCAGTGGAGGGAGGTTTTTCTCTGTTTGTTTGGAGGACCAAGAGGTAGAAGCACTTTGGTATATGACTATGCAATGAGAGCTTTATTTGGGGTTATGATGTGGATTTTCTTTTTCTTTCTTTCTTTCTTTCTTTCTTTCTTTCTTTCTTTCTTTCTTTCTTTCCTTCTTTCTTTCTTTTTTTATTTTATTGAGACAGAGTCCCACTTTCTTATCCTTGGTGGAATGCCATGGTGTTGTACCTCACAGCAATTCAAACACTTGGGCTCAAGTGATCTTCTTGCCTCAGTTTTTCATTTTTAGTAGAGACAGGGTCTCACTCTTGCTCAGGCTGGTCTCAAACTCCTGAGCTCAAGCCATCTGCCCACCTCCACTTCCCAGGGTCCTGGGATTATAGATGTGAGCCACTGTGCCCAGCCCATGATGTGGATTTTAAAGTCTAAAATAATGTTTCAATCTCTGGTGAAAGAACAACTAACCATTATTTGTTACTGAAATTATGATCACCTATGATTTCAGAGCTATGGTATTCTTGGAAATAGATACACATTCCACCAAGGTTCATACATTTAGCTAATAGCTAGATAGACACACTAGTTTCATTTTCATTTAACAGGGTTCTGGACAGAAAAATAAAGTCATATCCTATTATCCTGGGTCAATAACTGTAATTAAAATAGCTACTAATTTTTAAGAATATATAATCTGTTACTTTTTTGTCTATGATCTTTTCAATACTGAGAGTTACTCTAAACCATAAACACCATTATTATGGCCACATTACTAATGAAAATATGCCCTACGAGATTTAGAAGTGTGAGATCATTGAAGCTACTAGATGATAGAGATGTCATTTAAAGCCAAACATCTCACTCCAGAACACATAGACTAACAATAAGTTATTTTTCTCCACCTTGAGATAAATAAAATAAACAAAACAATAAATATCAGTAGATACTAAAACTATTACACTGGATTACTCTCTTTCACTGGAACTATTTTCCTTAAACGAATTATATGTATTAGGTTTACATAATGATTAAAGAGGAAATACAGTTTGTGAATTTGAAGACCAGACACTGAATCAGTAAGCATGGGGTGACTATTTAGACCTATTTATTCAGCTGATACTATGTACCGCAGAGTATTCCTCCTAATTTCCCTCTGAAAATAGTACCCCAGCCATCTAATCTATTCTTTGCTCTCAAGATACAATGGCATTTCTGAAATAAGTTCCAGCCAGGGTTCTCATTTTCTTCATGAACCTTCAATGAATTGAATTGGTGCAGTGTCATACAAATGCTACCCATTATTCCCAACACTTTCAAGGGTACTGATCTAAAGCTGGCTTACAGATTCTCAGTTCATCACAATAGCAATGAGAAGGACACCTGGAAAGTGATAAGAAAAAAAATAGAATAACTAATAGGAAGCTCAGAATTTTTCTTAAGGTGAAGATATCATTGGACCAAGCATTTGGGACGGGAGAATTGCTTCATCCTACCTTGAGCCAATGAGGATTCTTGCACAGGTAGCTAAAGCTAAATGGCCTGTATTTGAGCAACCCTAAACTCTTAAGTAATATTCCATAGAATTTCAAAATAAGAGGATTTTCCAATCCAAAATTTAAAATACTTCCAAATGGATCCTACTTAGCTGTCTTACAGGCTCAGGAGGCTAGCACACTTCATTTTGTACTGATGTGAACCTCATGCTGATTCAATGCCCAAAATAAACTCATCATGGCTACAGAATTAGGGACAATGGAGATTTCCATAGGATTTCTCCTCAATCATCTTAAGTAACTTACCCATTTGAGTATTTCAGGCAATGAGAGTTAGCAAATGCTCTCATAAGCCCTTCTTTGGAA
Source organism: Galago senegalensis (assembly GCA_963575145.1). NCBI lineage: Eukaryota > Metazoa > Chordata > Mammalia > Primates > Galagidae > Galago > Galago senegalensis. The sequence continues at coordinate 13,547 of CAUYTI010057680.1, forward strand.
GTTTCCTAAGTAAGTAGAAAACAGCATTCCTGATAGTGCCCAATTAATATAAGTAGGTAATTTTTTTTAAATATCTAATAAACATTTGACTAAATGTAGCTATATTGCTCATAGTTATATATGCCATTGTAACTGGGTTGTGGAATGACCTGGAACCTACTGAGTTTAGGTAGAAAACAATCTCATTTGATCTAACAATAAGCCCTTCAAACAGCCATCCCAGGCTCCTTCTTACATACAGACTTTGGGTATTAAATTGTCTAAACCATGCACTGCTCTCACTCCTACCCCAGGTCAGCTAACACCTCTCACCTCCCATGAAGTTTCTGGTTCCTCTCTGGTAAAAGAGCTAAATTTAGGTGGGATGAGTATAGGTTACAAAAAGGGAAGAAAAGAATTTGTCCTACTTGAATGCCATCTTTATCTTCAGAAGTTTAAATGAGTAATCTTTCTCTTGCAGGGCATTTTTGTAAAGTTCCGCGATGTATCCTTTTTATTGGACACTGTTAGACACTCACATTGGGGAATAGTCTATGTAAGAACTCCCTTAGGGCTCTATCACTCCACTATTTTCTCTTGAAGTCACCTGGAGTCTGGCCTCATGTCTGGAGGCAGGTGAATTAGGCAGCTGTTGGCTGATACTTTTCACCTACGCTTATCTTTGGTCCAGAGGATGCCATCCAGACATATGAGGTTCAGACAAATATACATTAAAGTCAACATAAGAGATTAATTGTAAAATATGAGAGATTCTGTGAAATATTAGGTGTTATATTATGTTTAAACCACAGACCAAAAAAGAAACTGCTCATTGTTCTCTTCTCCTACATGAACTGGAAAATGAGGAGCAGAATCATTCTTTTACATATTTGTGGATCAACCACCATGTGGTGGGCACTGAGCAGACTACTGGCACTAGAATTAAAGGACACCTGACCCTGTATTATGCCTAGCACAAGGCAACATGAAACGTTATAAGGGGTGTATGGCTGCTGGATTCTGGAGAGCACTGAGAACCCTCACTGCATAAGTGGCTCACCAGAATTCTGTAAGGAAAGCCAGGCTAACCTGAAAATGACTGAGAAAAAGAGGAGGAAAAACCAGCACAGGCCCAGAGGTGATCAAATATAAGACCCCAGAGGGTGGAAATGGAGTAATTCTCCTTCTTCAGGGTCATTTCTCTCAATTTTAAGTGACAGAGAATCCCTAAGTCCAATCCTCATTTATATGTAACCATAAGTCTATGATTCTTCCCCAAATGAAGTCAACCCCCCATTATTTTCCCACTTACCTCTGTCTTTTCTAGTCCAACAGAGTAGAACAGAGATGATCATCAAGGTGAGCACCAGCAAACCCACCAACACAGACAGTCCCACTGTCCAGGGACTGACTTGGGGGAACAGGGAGTCTGAAAAACAGTAATTATTCCACTTGAGATACAGCTTGACATAAGGTGACTGCGCTGTTGGATGTGAATCCTGAAATGTGTTCTCCATGGAGACAGTATCAAGAGACTCTACACCTTCTCACCCTCCGTGTAGTTCTAAGGGATTCAGGTTTACTGAAGAGGCTCCTGTTTTCCTAGTTCCTCCCAATGTAGGGCCACACAAAGTGTCCTTCAAAAAGACATGAAATGTTTAATCATGCTGAAAGTATGAAATAATACAACATGTGCCTATAATAACAATTTAACAAATGCTAACATAATTTTAAGAGTGACATATAATTTTTTAAATAAAATGATATAAGGATAATAAGGCCTTTCTTCCATTCAATTCTTTTTCTCCCTTCCTCCTAGGGATGATTTTGTCTATTGTCCTTTCTATCCAATTATTTTCTACATATTACATGTACATGAGCCTAACAATATATTGATGCATGAGGGGGACAGGGAACTTTTCTTAAGATTAAATGAGGAACTATTAATGATGTCAACTGATAACCCAAATACATCTCATGGTCCAAGCCCCAGAAATAGAATTCTAGCTCACCTCAGAACTGAAATTATATAAATATGAAAGCTTTCTTAGCTTAAATTTTATATCCTGCAATATGGCTTTCAATATCCTTATACATGTGTTACTGTGATCTGAGGATTATTAATTTTTGTCATTCTCAGCCCCAAATCATCATTCCCTCTTAAACATTCCTCAATTCCTTTCTTCACTATGAAAATAGGAAATTTAGTAAATTTTCCCTCCTCTAACTTTGTTTTTCCAAAACTTTCATTAAAAAACAAAAACAAACAAAAAAAAAATACTTTACTTCTCTGACATCAGCTGTACATTCTTTCACATTTCCAACTTCAGGTTTTCTTCTGATTATTTTAAACATGTATGACTTTCCACATGAGAAACAGTAGTTTTTTATTGGTAAAAGCCCTAGAGACATCCATCTGCACATCCATTATGCAAAATTATTTAAGACTAAGTATTAGAAAAATAAAAGAAAGAGGAGGGGATTGTCCAAGATGGCAGACTGGAGCCATTTTACCAGCCTCTCTTATTGAGATTAAGGAAAGTGGACTCCATCCACCATTGGCTGAATTGTCCTGCCCAGAAACATCCAGGGGCATAGTGAGAGAGCAGAGGAGTCCAGGAGCCAAGGAGGAGGTCAGAAGAAGTGAAAGACCAGCCCAGGAGGCCAGTGCCTGTGTACATGCAGAAGCCAGCCAGCCTTTTGGTAGAGAGCTGGAAAAAAGGAAGGCCTATCCTGCTGTGTTTTTGGACTTGGAAGCTTTCTACCTTCTCTCAAGGAGCTACCTTGGGAGAGCCTGAGCAAGTAAGCAAACTCGAATGGCACCCAGCAGTCATGTTTAAACCAGTGGGTATGGTGGAATTCCCAGATGGCTGGGCTGACAGTAGGACTTGATCATTGGTGGGAGGCCTCCCAGGGAGGAACAACCCCCAGGATCCCAGCATGAGACTGATTCTGGCATGCCTGTTGAACTCCACTGGCCACCATTTGTGTGAGTAGACAGATTATACATGCCTATGCTGACCCCTTTGCTTCCAAGGAGCACTGAAGGGCAAGGCATGTCTCTCAAGAAGTTTGGCAAGAGCTTCAAGCTACCAATCTTTGGGGGACTGAAAAATAGTGAAATGACCACATCTTGCTTTAGTTCAAATAAATTACTACTCAATAGCAACAGGACAGTCATTTCCCATCCCCACCATACACGGTAGAAATAGAAGTTTGTGTTGCATCTCCTAACACCAGATGACAACCTAGTATGCAGGCGCTATCATAATATATGTATATATATTACATATTTTTCTTTCCTTTTTAAATTTTTGTTTTGTTGTGTTTTATTTTGTTATTTTTCCATTCCTCAATTTTAAGTTTTCCATCTTTGTCATGGTTTTTCTGCCTTTTTCTTTTTTTTTCTCCATTTCTTTAACCCTTTTCTTTTTTCTATAGTTTTCCACATTCCACATTGTTCCTTTATTTAAGCTCTCCAGTAACAACCAACATATCCAAGTTTTATTTTATAATTTAATTTTTATCTTTTCATTTTCATTTTTACATTTTTCTGGTCTGTTTTTTCTGGTTTGTTCTATTTCATTCTCTGTTTAACTTATGTAACAAAGCCCTGCTCTGTGGCCTATGCTAGAATGCCATTGCATTGGCCTGGGTCAAGGAGGCCTTGAACCTCTGGACTATGGCATCTAGCTCTGGCCTTTCAAAGAACTGTAATGGTAGGTCCCCATCATGACACATTGTTGTTTTATTTTATATTAGGCAGAAGTGGGGGTCTTACTTTTTCTAAGACTGGTAAGGAGCTCCTAATCTCAGGAAAGCCAACCACCCCAGTCTCACATAGTCCTGCAATTGTGAGTGTGGGTCAACACACACACCCTACTATATACCACTATTTTTATTTATTTATTTATTTTTGTAGAGACAGAGTTTCCCTTTTTCACTGTGGTTAGAGTGCCATGGTGTCACAGCTCACAGTAACCTCCAACTCCTGGGCTTAGGTGATTCCCTTGCCTCAGCTTCCTGAGTAGCTGGGACTACAGGTGCCCACCACAACATCCTGCTATTTTTGTTGTTGTTGTTGTTGTTGTTGTTCTAGTTTGGCCAGGGCTGGGTTTGAACCTACCACCCTCAGTATATGGGCCCGATATCCTACTCACTGAGCCACAGGCGCCTTCCACTACTATATACCACTATTATTTCACTTTTCCTCTTCTCATCATTCTTCTTTCCTTATTTTCATTTTTGTCCTTCAACTTTTTTTAGTTTTTCTTTCCTTTCTGCCTTCTCGCTCTTGACTCCTCTCCTCCTTATGCCCCTATACCAAAAGGCTACTCCAGTGCCCAAGCCCAGAGACAAGGAAATTTCAGGAAAAGGAGGACGCAAGAGGGGAAAATAGGGTAAAGAAATGAACAAGAAGAAAACACACATGAGGAAGAACCAACCAAAAAAAATTCTGACAATATGAAAAGACTAGAAAAGATCAACCCCTCAAGGAATCATGAAGCAGCTACCACAGAGGATTCCAAGTATACACAAATTATGGAAATGACAGAAAGGATATTTAGAGTATGGATGTCAAAAATGATAAAGGCAATTGAAGGAAAGTTTAAAAGATCACATAAAGGAAATATAAAAATTGACCCTAGAATGAAGGAAAGACATTATAAAAATGACAACGGGTATACTGAAGCTTAAGAAATTGAAGTCAATCAGGAAACCTAAAGATGCAGCAAAAAGTATCAACAACAGATTAGATGAGGGAGAAGAAATAATCTCAGAGGTAATGGATTAAGACTCTTGACCTAACTCAAGCAGTTAAAGAGGCAGAAAAAAGAGAATAAAATCAGAGCAATCACATAGAAAATTATGTTACTTCATGAAGTATTCAAATTTATGAATTACAGGCAGCTTTATAAGGAAAGAAGAGGTATTGGTGATTTGAGGTATTAGCCCATTTTCTTCACATTGTCAAATTTCTGGACATAGAGTTTTTTATATTGATCAGAGAGGATCTCTTATATCCCTGGGGTATCTGTTATTTCTCTTTTTCAATTTTTGGTCAAGGTTATTAGAGATTTTACTTTTCTGTTTCTAGTTAATATGGCCAAAGATTCGTTGATTTTGTTTATCTTCTTAAAGAACCAACTTTTTGTTTTATTAATTTTTGAATGATTCTTTTGTTTTCAATTTCATTAATTTCTGATTTAATTGTGGCTATTTCTTTTCTTCTGCTAGGTTTGGGTTTGGATGGCACTTCCTTTTCCATTTTTTTTGAGATTTGTTCATACCCACATGATGTCATGGATATTAGTAACCTTATGATGAATGACAGCTGGCATAAGGATGAGATTAAGAAGGAAATCATTAGATTTCTCTAACAAAAAGACAATGAAACCACAAGCTATCAACACCTATGGGATACTGCAAAGGCAATTCTTAGAGGAAAATTTATAGCATTAAATCCCTTCAGTCAGAAAACAGAAATAGCACAAGTCTACAACCTAATGGACTATCTCAAACAACTAGAAATAGAAGAACAATCCAACTTGAAACCTAGCAGAACAAAAGAAATAACCAAAACCAGAACCAAATTAAATGAAATTGAGAACACAAGAATCATTCAAATGATTAGCAAAAAAAAAAAAAAAAGAAAAGTTAGTTCTTTGAAAAGATTGACAAAACTGATAAACCACTGTCTACACTAACAAGAAACAGAAAAGTAAGATTTTTAATAACCTCAGTAAGAACAAAAAAGGAGAAATAACAGCAGATACCACAGAAATATAAATTCCTCAACAATTATTACAAAAAACTATATGCCTAGAAATTTGAAAATGTAGAGGAATGAACCAATACACTACCACTACTATCTTAAACTCAACAAGAAAGAATTAGAAATTTTGAATAGATCTATATCAAGCATTGAAGTTGCAGCAAGAATACAAAATCTTCCAAAACACAAAAGCATAGTACCAGATGGTTTCACACCAAAATTCTACCAAACTTTCAAAGAGGAACTAGTATTTATATTACATAACCTATTCTGAAATATAAAAAAGGAAGACGTCTTCCCCCAATATGTTCTGCAAAGCAAATATCAATCTGATTCTAAAACTAGGAAAGGCCCTACAAAAAAAGAGGAAAACTATAGGCCAATATCATTAATGAATGTCAATACAAAAGTATTCACTAAGATTCTAGGCTCGGCGCCTATAGCTCAACCGGCTAAGGCACCAGCCACGTACACCTAAGGTGGCGGGTTCGAATCCCCAGCCTGGACCCGCCAAACAACAATGACGGCTGCAACCAAAAAACAGCCGGGCATTGTGGCGGGCACCTGTGGTCCCAGCTACTTGGGAGGTGGAGGCAGGAGACTCGCTTGAGCCCAGGAGTTGGAGGTTGCTGTGAGCTGTAATGCCAGGGCACTCTACCCAGGGGGACAGCTTGAGGCTCTGTCTCAAAAAAAATAAATAAATAAATAAATAAAGATTCTAGCAAACAGGATACAGTGACACATTAAAAAAAAATTATACCTCATGATCAAGTGGGTTTTACCCCAGGGATGTGAGTTGGTTCAACATATGTAAATCCACAAGTGAAATTTACTACATAAATAAAATTTTAAAAAGACCATATAATTCTCTCAATTGAGGCACTAAAGGCATTAAACAAAATTAAATATCCTTTCTGATAAGAACACTTAAGAAAATAGGCATAAGTGAGACATTTCTTTAACTGATAGAGGCCATCTACAACAAACCAGCAGCCACTTTCATATTGAATGGAGTAAAACTAGAAGCATTTCCACTTAGACTTGGAACAAGACAAGGATGCTCACTATCAACCCTGTTATTCAACAGAGTTCTGGAAGTCCTAGACAATGCTATCAGGCAAGAGGATAAGATCAGGATATTCAAATGGGGACACAGGAGTGTTGTGGTATTCAAATGGGGACACAGGAGTGTTGTGCTCAGGAGTTGCACAAAGACCACACTGTCCAACAAGCCTAATTCATAGCAGAGTCCCTTTAATGAAGAGCTGGCCAGCTACTGCCTCTGTGTCCAAAGATGGGGTTTCTGAGAGCAGCCCTGAGTGCTTAAGGGGTTGAGTTTTTAAGGCTTGGTCTGCATCTTGGTTGGCACACAGATTGTCCAGGTGCATTCAGGTAGGGTAGCAAGCAAGCATTGTACAGAAGTAGAATTTTGCAGTTAGTTAGTCATATGTCATACCTCTTTGTTTTAATATTTTCCCTACCTGGTATTTCTTAAAAGTCAGTCTGGGTACAGTTGGTACTTCCCACTCGATTTCTTAGGGGAGTTAGTCAAGCAAGAATTAGTGAGTACTTTCCCATCTATCTTGGGAGTGAACCAGACTTACTCCATTTTGTTGAGGGCTTGCAGCTCAGGAATTTTCCAGGATTTAACTGGTATTTTTCTACTTTAGCCTAGGCCTAACAGGAGGTCAAAATCCCACTCTTTGTAGATGATATGACCTTATATCAGGAAAACCCTAAGGAATTAACTACAAAGCTCTTAGAAGTGATTAAGAAACATAGTAACATCTCAGGATAAAAAATTGCTGTCCACAAATTGGTGGCCTTCATATATGCCAATAACAGTCAAGCTGAGAATCAAATTAAAGACACAATACCTTTCACTGTATTCCCACCAAAACAAAAATACCTGGGAATATATCTAACAAAGGACATGGAGGAGCTCTACAGAATGTATTACAAAACCCTGAGAAAAGAAATAGTGGAAGACATTAACAAATGGAAGAACATACCATGTTCATGGCTAGGAAGAATGAAAACTGTTAAAATGTCCATACTACCCAAAGTGATCTACAGGTTTAATGCAATCCCCATCAAAGCACCAATATCATACTTTAAAGAATTTGGAAAACCAGTATTTCATTTCAAATGGAACCAGGTAAAACCCCGAATAGATAATACAAATTTAAGAAATAAACACAAATCAGGAGACATCAAGTTACCAGACTTCAGGTCATACTACAACCCTACAGGGATCAAAACAGCATGGTACTGGCACAAAAAAGAGAGAGATAGATCTATGAAATAGAATAGAGGACCTAGAGATGACCCCAGCCATGTATCACCACCTGATCTTAATAAATAAATAAATAAATAACAGCAAGTAGCTAGATTCATCTCTTTGTTCTTTATTCTATTCCATACGTCTACTTTTCTGTTTTTGTGCCAGTACCATGCTTTTTGATTACTATCGATTTATAATATAATCTGAGGTCTGGTAGTGTAATTCCTTCTGCTTTGTTTTTATTTCTTTTTTTTTTTTTTGAGATGGAGCCTCAAGCTGTCCTCCTGGGTAGAGTGCCATGGCATCACGCTCACAGCAACCTCCAACTCTTGGGCTCAAGAGAGTCTCCTGCCTCAGCCTCCCAAGTAGTTGTGAGACACAACTACAATGGGGATCTTACCTAACAAATGCAAACTTTTAACCTAATCGTTTGTACCCTCATATTAATCTGAAGTAAAAGAAAAGAAAAGTAATGGTAATATATAATTAAGATTCCATGTCCTCAATGGGCTTATAGTCAACCTGGAGAGAGAGCAAAACATACAGTCTATAACACTGTAGGGAGAAATAGAGGGCAATTAATACACACTGGGTTGGTAGTGGTTTCCTGGTAAAGGGAATATATGGGTTAAATCTTAAAGGATCAGTGGAAAACTCTTAATTGTAAGAAGATACAATAAATGTGGTTATCAGTGCCTGTGGGAAATCAGGGTACTTGGTATATCTATAGGATTAATATGGAGTACAGATAAGATGGGACAAATAGAGGGGAAGGTGCAAAAGATGAGTATGGAGAGAAAACAACCAACAACAGAATAGCCTTGTTGACAGGTTTTAATATTTCCCCTTGAATAATAAAAAACATTAAAGAAAGTTAAAGCGAAGTATTTGAGACAAAGTTTATTTCTCTCACCATCACTTTTGCTACCTATGGAGGGCAGAATGAGTGCCTGACTCTACTATACATGTCATATATATTTTATCAGTTATTCCTCATAGGGATCTTATGAAGTAAACACTGTCGTTATTGTGATTTAACAGGTGAGAATCATTATACAAGATTCCCCCATTAAGGGCTGAACAGGAATCCCCATTTTCTAGGCCTGAGCAAACAGACTTTTTGTTTCTAAATCATACCCTCTGAATACAGAAAGATAGGAGAAAAGCAGTTTGGCCCATATTCCAAGTAGGCAGGCACCTCCTGAAGTGGAAAGCATACAGCCTAGACCTAGAGGGCCTGCATTCATTTGTTAATATACTAATTTACTAATCCACATGGCAAAGACATTTTCTGTCTGCCAGGTTCTGGCCAAGTGTGACTTTTACTACCAAGAGTTTTCTGTTTACAAGTGATATACAACCCCCTAGATGAAAGACCCAGGAGAGATGTCCCACTTGAGAGGCACAGCCACCCAGAGGTTCTGTCACCCTTACTTCTGTATTTCTTTCTGTCTAATAAATTCTGTCCTGGCTCAGCCCCGTTGCTCAGCGGTTAGGGCATTGACCACATACACTGGGGCTGGTGGGTTTAAACCTGGCCCAGGCCCGCTAAACAACAAAGACAGCAACAAAAAAATAGCCAGATGTTGCGGTGGGTGCCTGTAGTCCCAACTACTTGGGAGACTGAGGCAAGAGAATTGCTTAAGCACAAGAGTTTGAGGTTGCTGTGAGCACTCTACCAAGGGTGACATAGTGAGACTCTGTCTTTAAAAAAAAATTAATAATAATAAATTCTGTCCTGTCACTGATCTGTGTAGTCTGTGGCTTCTTTCTTTGAATATGAGATCAACAACCTGCTACAGAAAGAAATTCTGCCAACAATCGGGCACAGGAATATCAATATTTCTCCAGGGTCACAAAGCTGATAGTCAGCAATGTCTACCAGAACTCAAGCTCACTTTGACAGATGGAGAATAAACTGGGAATTATTGCCCATGGTTTTCAGTGGGAAGTGGAATTAAGGGAAGTTAGAAAAGATTGCAACCACTTCTGGATAATGCTTTCTAATCCTTTGAATGCTTTCGCTTATTCATGTATTTATTTTTATAAAGTAAAATAATAGCACATCTTAGCACAAACAGGTATATTGTATAGCTCTCCACACAGAATATATAAGTAAATAAAAGAGAATATCTGCCTAGGTCTCTCAGTCATGCCAGCCATACCTTCTTGATCAACAGTGATATCTCAGAATGCTATCTATGTTTGAGGCCAGGCATGGTGGTTCACATCTGTAATCTCACCGCTTGGGAGGCTGAGGCGGGTGGATTGCCCAAGCTCACAAGTTTGAGACCAGCCCAAGTCAGAGTGAGAACTCGCCTCTAAAAATAGCTGAGCGTTGTGATGGGCACCTGTAATCCCAGCTACTCAGGAGGCTGAGGCAAGAGAATCACTTGAGCCCAGAAGTTTGAGTTTGCTATGAATTATTGATACCTGAATTTCTTCCTCAGTAGGTCCTTGGTCTTGGGGATTCAAAGAATGAACCCAGGGACCACAGATCAGTGGTAAGACAGGATTTTTATTAGACAGAAAGGAATATAGAAGGAGTAAGAAGCACTAGAGCCTCTGGCAAAGGGGAAGACCCAAATTGAAAATCTCTCAGGCACTTTGTCTAGGGGTCTATATTCCATTTTGGCTAAGACTTGGTAGGTGGGAAATCATCTTTTCAAAGTTAATGAGTACATTAACAAATGAATGAATGTAGTCCCTCCTCCACTAGGGCAAGGTTATCAGATCTTTATAGTTTTTGTCTCCCAGAAGGGATTATGGTGCATGCTCCCTACTCAAGGTGGAACTACCTAAAAATGACTCAGGCTGCTTTGTTAAGGACCTTGCTAGAGCCCAGAGGGTGTGGCCTGGAAAAGGCAGCCTGTTTGTTCCTGGTCTGATTTCTGAGTTCACATGGGTCTACAGAATGGGGGTCAAGGAGGTCCCCGTCCATCCTTGAGTGGGGAATCCTGAATCACTATGATGTCAGAGCACTCTACCGGGGACAGCAAAGAAGAAAAGAATGTTATATTTGAAAAGAACTCACGTGCAATGGACATACATGCCCCCTTCTCCACATTTAGCACTGGGTTCGTTATGAAACAGGAAATACTTCCTGCTGAACTTTCATCCACTGTGATAGATGTTTCCACAAAAACCAGACCATTTTCTTCTGTTGTCATTCTCTCAGTGTGTGGTGGCAAAAGCTGTCCTTGCTGGCCCCTCCATTGGACCTCAGGCTCTGGGTACCAATCCATAGATGTGCAAGTCAGCTGAATGCCTCTGCTGATACTGGGTTCAATGTAAATATGAGGAGATATACCTGAAGCTGGGAAAAATCAAAGAGAGGCAGAGAAAGAATATTGTCTTTAAGAATTTTATAACCATTTCCTATGAACCAGTAAATCTGTTTTTAATAATTTTCACGTATAAATACCAGTTCTCTTATTTGCGAAAATTGAGGATAAAAATTGTGACTATTTGGGGTGAATGGTAACTATGAGAATAAACTCTAGACTCAAAGGGTCAGGTTAGTCTCCCTGCTGACAATTTCTAACAATTAGAGTACAGTTAATGACTTCATCTCTCTGTGCCTCAATTCTATTTTTATAAAATGAGGATAAGTCTCAGTCATAGGTTTGAGTAAGGATTATGCCATATAAAGTGCTTTTCAGTAAATTAACATTACTCATCTTAAATAATTAATCAGTTAAGAATACAAATGAAACATTTGTATTTTTGAGATGGTGGGCGAAAGGGAGACTCAGCCCACCAGCACTGATACCTCCCCCGCTTCTTTCCCACACTGAGGAAAGTAAAAACAAGATAAAATAGGATGAAATCTCCTTCGTAGTGCCACTGGAGGGTCCTGCTGACTCCATTATTCTAAAAAATAGTTTTTTTACTGAACTAGCTGACCAGCAACTGTTATTAACCATAAGTGCCATAAACTTGCTTCTGTATATACCTGTTGTGAAATCTGGTTGGTTTTTAGCCTGCATAAGTTACCCTATAAAACTCTGTCCCCAAGATGGTCACTACTGCACTTTTGACCTTAGAAGGCAATTGGCTGGCCAGTCTTAATAAAGGCTCCTATTGGCATATTCAATTTGTCTGGTGGTCTCATCTCATGCACCATAACATTTTCATTTGTCCCTTGGGCTTTTTCAGTTTGAAAAAATGTCCTATTGTAGTTTATGAACTCTGGGAGTGAGGAAAAGTGATTGTATTTTCTAAAGACTTAATTACATTTAACAGAACTTTATAGAAATATTATACACGGTTTATGATTTGCCACATCCTCTGCAGATAAGAGTATAAAGTTTTCCTTCGAATCACGCCATTCTGTTTATCTTATAAAATATATAGGCAAATGGTAGGCATAACCTTGAGAAAGATGCTTATTATTTTATAAAACAAAAATGAACTCCAAGGCTGGGCGTAGTGGCTTACGCCTGTAATCATAGCACTCTGGGAGGCGGAGGCAGGTGGATTCCCTGAGCTCACAGGTTCCAGACCAGCCTGAACCAGAGGGAGACCTCCTTTCTAAAAATAGCCAGTGTTGTGGTGGGTGCCTGTAGTCCTAGTTACTCAGGAGGCTGAGGCAAGAGAATCCTTTGAGCCCAAGAATTTGAGGTTGCTGTGAGCTGTAATACCAAGGGAGACAAAGTGAGACTCTGTCACAAAAAAAAAAAAAAATGAGGTCCAATGTCAATTAGGAAAAGAAAGGAGAGTGGAGGATGTGCATATTTTAAGAGGCTTGGAAAGGGTTTTCAATTATCAGCTAAGCCACAGCCGGTCTAATTTGATTTATCAGTCAAAACAGAGTGGTCATAAATGAGCAAAAAGTCTCAGAGAAAACCCAGGTTGCTAATGAAGAGCGTCTCTAAAAACCAAGAAACAATCCCTGTCTATTATTCTCTGAATAGCAGGGAGAAGCCCTGAGGTAAACAGTTAGAAATCAACAAAATAAAGACTAGAGAAGATTAAGATAGTAATGAAATTATTTAAAGGCAGATGGCAACACAGCAGGAGGCATTGGTGTAAACTGAGAGAGGGGGTGTGAGAGGGTGGGGGAAGTCACTTTTCTTGCAGAGTTAGAAAACAGATGTTGCTCTTGCATCAAGGTCTTATCTCAAGTGCCAGCCAGGACCACAGTAGGAAACTATGATGCTCCCCAGAAACACCAGCTTTGAGGGATTTACAGGAAGGTGGTGGAGGTTGTTGGGGGTATGCAAATTCAGAAAAAATATCACACTGAAAAAAGGTAGCTTTGGGTATATAAGAAGTAAAGATTTGTGTAGAGGTAGGTGAGCCATTTCTGCCACCCCGCTGCTGTTAAGTTTTGTACTCTATTTCATCCTTATTGTTTCTTCCTCTTCTTAGGAGTGTGTCAGCTGAGAGCCTCTAGCTAGGGTAATCTCTGGTGTGGTTTGAAGAGCCTCCCTGGAAGGAAAGTGGACGAATTGCCCATGAGGTTGACAGCAGGTTTCCTTTCTTTCTGGCTCTCTTTTCACAAGAGATGGTCACCCATCCTAGTCTGTGTTTGTGGCTCTGAGTTTGTTAGGGGTGTGTCTTTAAGTTATTTGACTACCCAAGAATGTGCTTTTTAAAACACTGTCACTTGGTTCTCCCTCTCTTGCAGCTTTAGCTGGCACACTTGAGGTCTAGATGGCTGCTGCCATGGCACAGGCTGACTCTTTATCTGTTGTTGCCGTCTTTGTTTCTGAGGTTGCAACTATTGCCACTGAATCAATAAGCCCTTGTCCCACTAGCCAGGCAGGGTGCAATACTTATAATCAGTTTACACTGTAAATGACCAGCCATATCATTTACAATGTTGTTCATAGAATACAGTGAAATTAATAAGGAATATGATGCTTTCACTATTATAATAACAAAACAAACACAAAATGTTATTTGATACAGGTTTGTTAGGCAGAATGCAAAGAACTATATACATATATAAAATTTAGAGACAGAGTCTCACATTATTACCCTTGGTAGAGTGCCATGGCATCACAGCTCAAAGCAACCTCCAACTCCTGGGCTTAGGTGATTCTCTTGCCTCAGCCTCCCGAGTAGCTGGGACCACAGGTGCCTCCCACAATGCCCAGATATTTTTTGTTGCAGTTTGGCTGAGGATGGGTTTGAACCTGCCACCCTTGGTATATGGGGCTGGCATCCTACTGATTGAGCTACAGGTGCTGCCGCAAAGAACTATATTAAAATGCTCTTAATGATAATAAGATAAGGATAAATAAATTTTACACTTTCTGGTGGTCCTGAAAACACAACAGACAGCTGTAGAGGAACTCAGCCTCCAATGATAAGAAAAATCTTTACAAGAAACAGTAAGCAGAAATACCCTTGAAAGAAGCTATGTAACAAATAACAGCTGTCTGGCTTCTTGAGAAATATAGAAATATAATCATTAACTCTATATCTTTTGCCTGTTAGCTAAAAATTTTTCCATCACCTAACATCTGTAACCATAACTCTATAACTGAGGCTGAACTAAAATTGTATAAAAGGCTTTGTAAGGGGGGAGGGAGAAGGGAGGGGGGAATGGGAGGAGGGAGGGGGTTTGGAGGGATCACTTCTGAGGTTTGTCTTATAGGGGTACAGGTGAATCTTTCTAAGAGTAGAATGTGAACATTTTAAAGCAATAACTGAGAAAATGACATGA